>JASVEL010004068.1:0-105070 GCA_032618575.1 Nicotiana noctiflora | reverse complement strand
GGCTTTGTCGGCAACCCTCGACTGAGATTTTTCTCAAACTCAAGTAGCCTTTGGATTCAGCAGTTGGGTGAACATTTTCTTTATCATCTAGTAATAAAGATAGCCCTAAGACATTTGCAACTAGCATTTGAGTGGGAGCCTGTTTTGAACTCTGGTAGGATCAATCTAAGCGAAAGTTGCTCTAAACTTAAAATAAAGGCAGTCTTAGGGCGTTATAGACAGCCCCTAAGTGAGGACATACTCGAACTCGGGCGGCCTTTGGGCTAACATATTTGGTCAAGTATCTTTTCAAATTTGAGATAAAGATAGCCTTGGGGCTTTATTAGTAGCCCCCGAGTGAGAACCGACTCAAACTCGGGAAACCCTTTGGGCCAAACTAATCAAATGAGCATTTGCTCAACTTTGAGATAAACATATCCCTGAGGCTTTATTAATAGTCCCTGAGTGAGAACTGGCTCGAACTCGGGCAGCCCTTAGGCCTAAAATAATTGAACGAGCGTTTGATCGACCTTGAGATAAAGAGAGCCTTGGGGTCTTTATTAATAGTCCTTGAGTGATAACTGGCTCAAACTCGGGAAGCCCTTGGGCCAAAAAATTTAAACGAGCGTTTGCTCAATCTTGAGATAAGGATAGCCTTAAGGCTTTATTAATAGCCCCCGATTGAGAACTGGCTCGAACTCATGCAACCCTTGGGCTTAAATAATCGAACGATTGTTTGTTTGATCTCGACTCATTGATTGTTCTTTAATAATTTTTGACAATCCGGCTCCCGATGTCTGGGTCTTAACGTCAATCATCATGACATAAGCGGTTAAAGAGACTGAAGGGTTGCTTTTTGTATGATTCCCAGAAGCATTAATTGTAGGCAGCCGATGGTAGGCCTTTTGGCTTCTTTAGCACATTCAAACGATCTTTATAAATAGACAAAACCCATAACCTCGTGGATATCATTCTCTTAGTGCTTCAAAAATTTCATTCAGCCCTTTTTAATCTCTTAAATTCTCCCTTCTCTTTTCCAAGAATATTTTCTATCTCCTTGGATTTTCGCTATTCCTCCTAGTATCGAGGAGTGTACCCCCGGTCCTTGCGATACACCTTCTGACTTCCAGGTCAAAACCCTCTCTTCTTTTCCAAGACGGTATGAACACATGTCTCTATATATCAGTTTAATTACTAAAATCAAGAAAGTGAAGGCGGACCGCCATTGGGGGGAGGCAGTGCTAGTAGAGATTCCTTCACAAGGAGAAGACATAACCACGCACAAATTCGATTTCTTCAATATATACAATTATTCTTTCACCTTAGGCCCGGTAGAAGCCTCTTTACCATCAATAGATCCAGTGATCCACGATTTTTGCAGCCAATATCATGTGACACTTGGAAAGATTTATCTATCGTTCTGGAGTAGTGTTTATATGATTAGTTATTTCTCAAGCATGGTCGATGGGATGCCTTTTACCCTCGACTATATAATTAAATTGTATAGCTACCGAATTTACCGATGAGGCCTAATTAAGCTAAAGCGTCGATCTCTGAAAGCCTTTTTTGCTAGCCTCGATGAAGACAAGGACTGAGGGTGGGTGTGCTATTTTGTCTAAGTCGGGACCTCAGACCTGATCCCTACTAGGAGAATTCCATTCCACAAGGAATGGATGAATCGTAAGTAAACACATTTCGTTAATTGGGTATCTTTTCATGACTTTGAATTAACTCTCTTTGATGATATAGCTATCGAGTGGTACCTCTCTGCTATCAACGATCTCCTGGGTTAGGTCTGATGTTTTGATTCGATCTGCCCATACACCGAGTGCATGTGACATGATCTAGGTATGACCCATTGGGAGGCCAAAAATAATGGTGAGTTTTCATCTTTTTTCATGTTCAAGCTCTTTAGAGAAGATATATTTTGCTGATATTCTCATCCATTGTTTCTATACAGACCTTGGAGAGGTTGTCTTGATGAGGCAACCCCACCTGGGGAAGCAGATACCCCAAAGCTTTCTAAGAAGAAAAAGAGAAAGAAGAAATCACCAACCGAGTCTTCGAATACAAAAAGGACTAAGGCTCAAAGGCCCAAGGCTGATTCGGTGTCCTTAATTGAGTAAATGGCTGAAGATTTTTACACCTAGGAAGAGAGAATGATGACTGGCCGCTGGCACCTAAGGGGAGAAGAAGTGATGCTGTTTTGAAGTTTACTGTGATGAAGGTGGCTAAGTTAGAGGCTGCTGGAATAGAGGCCGCCGAGGTGGTCACTATCCGAACTGAGGAAATTGCTATAGGGGGTTTAGATGAAGTCCCGGGCGCCAAGGTGCACATAGTCAATGAACCCAAAGAAACCAGTGATGAAGCCTCTCGAAGGGGGGAGAGGGACCCTATCGAACTTGTCAAGATGATCAACGTAGGTGAGCCTCAGCCATGCCCATCATTCTCTCCTGGGCAAATACGGGATGCCCCAGATATGAAAACCCCCACCATAGGAACATCCCCCAAAGATAATAGTACATTTGAAGGATAATTTGCTGGGGTTGAGGAAGGCCCCGATATTAATGCCTCATTGATCTTTGAGGAATCCGAGAAGCTTCGACAACACATAATCTTGACTTTGACCACTGTATGTTGAGTTTCAATTCTTATTTTTATGACTCTCTTCTTTTGTGTCTTCAGGCCTTAAAGCTCTCTCACCATGCCTTTTCCATGTCACAAGCAGAGTTGGCTAGATGTGAGGACGAATTTAGGAAGCTCATTTTTGAATTGGCATACTTAAGGCCCTTTATGTCCAAAATGAGGGGGATCTAGGTCACTTTAGTGCACATTTGGAGAGGATCTCTCAAGAACGGGGCGATCTCGATAAGCAAGTAATATGACCATCGTAGGCTTATTTTTGTGCCTCGGGCCAATTAAGCGCTAAATACCTTGCTTTGGTTCTTTCAACTTAAGCGAAAAATAATCTAATGCGAGAAGAGCTTATAAACCAGAGACACTGAAATCTTTGGGCTAAAGTAGCACATAGATGAAGTGTCCTCCAATAAAGAAGCCCTTTGAGGGAAGCTGACCTTGGTTGAGTGCCAACATCAAAGGGCGAGGGGAAAAAACCTCAAGTACAAAGATCTCCATTTTGAACTAGTTGTTGAGTTATCTACAGTCATGTTCGAGGCCGCTGAGCTCATGTACTCAAACAGAAAGGATGTTGCTGCTGCAAATGCTCGAGCCAGGAAAGTATCCGAAGAGGCCGAGCTTAAACTATCTCGAGCATTGGAACATGCCCGATTAAGATCTAGGAGACAGGTTCTCGAGAATGTATATGCAGGGGCATCGATTTGTCTACTGAGATCGAGACAGTGAAGGCCCTAAAGAAAAATTGATAATTCTTCTTTTCTCCGATGATGGTTCAGCTAGTGATTCAACCAGGGGCTCGGGGGATGATGAAGACGAAGATAAAGTCCCTGAGAGGGAGGAGGCCATCGATGTTCTAGGGGTCAAAGGCCAGGCCGTTGAAGGCACAATTTTTGAGGGAGCTTCATCTGGTTAAGCAACCCCGGTGGTACATTAGGTTTTCATTTGTTCCTTTTTTGCGTAAGGGCTCTAGGCGTGAGCCTCGAAAATATGACTTTGTGAAATATATATATATATATATATATATATATATATATATATATTTTTTTTTTTTTTTTTTTTTTTTTTTTTTAGGGCTCTAGGCGTGAGCCTCGAAAATATGACTTTGTGAAATATATATATATATATATATATATATATATATATATATATATATACAAAGATTTCCCTTCTCATCATTTTTTAATTTCCCTATGCCTTTTTTGAATAAATTTTGACGATTGTCGATAGCCAGTTTGATATGTCGAATTTATGATATAAACCCCTCAGGTTTTCATGCTCGATGAGTGATTGATAATAGTTGATCGTTTAGGACTTGGTCCTCGAATCAAATTTTGACTAAGGCTCGTCGACCCTCAGGTTTCCAATATATCGGCCCTTAGGCTCTTTGGGCTAGCTCTTATGCGTTGGCCCTTTGGCTCTTTAGGACGGCTCTTAGGCTCTTACACATTGGCTCTTTGGCTCTTTTGGCTGGCTATTAGGGTTTTACGCATTGGCCCTTAGGCTCTTTTTGCATTAGGTCGATACGACCTCTAATATGGCTATATTTTTCCCTCTTTTGGCTAAAGATATGAATATGCCTTGGCATGTTTTATGTTCATCCTATTCTTTGTCAGGTCAAATAAGAACCTCAATTGTGAGTCGATTGTGATGATAATTGAGTACCTCAGGAGGTTCTCTTGGAGGTTGATTTATCGAAGCCTTTTATTGAAGGCTGATTGTCTCGAAGCCTTTTCATTGTTTGGAGCTAATATGATCAAAGCTCTTTTTTTTATACCGAGGGTAGCCTGATAAACCAGTTCTTTTCGAAGTATTTGGAAGCCTTTAGTTTTATGGAGATAATAGAACATCTCTAAGCCGCATTAATTTGGATGTAGCCTTGTAGTTCACCCTAATCTTTATGTTTGGCTGTAGCTTTTAGTCCCCGTGTGAGGTGACATCGGTGTCTATATCGAGGGTATGTCTTTTTAGGGGTCTTACAAGTTCAAATATATAGCCTCAGCCTTAATATCGAGGGTTATGCCTTTTTAAGGTCTTATAAATTTGAGCACCCCTTGCTGGAGGACTTACATATTTGAGGTTGACATAGTGAGGACTTATGAGCTTGAAGTTTCCTGATCGAGGTCTTACAAATTTGAGTCTTCGATGGCTTCGTGAGCCGACTATTTGATGACAGTCCCCGGGTGTTAGAGGGGGTCTTTGGCTCTTAGGCCATTTTTCCAAGAGGTGACCTTCTAGGGTGATGTCACCCAGTATTTGAGGTTGATTGAAGAGAAACCTTGAATACTTGATGAGTTTTCCTTAGCTAGCATATAAATGTTTCCTTGTTGAAACCCTCACCAGTAAAACCCGTTCGGGATAAAAACTTGGTCTAAATGAAAAAGAGCACAATGCATACTTTAAAACCAAAGGTCTTCGAGTTGAGGGTGCTTCGATTCCTTTCAATCGAACTCCTGTAGTAAGTTAGTATAAACATTAAGCAAAAAAGGAGTGTGACGTACCTCAGCAATAATAGCGTTTGAGTCTTGATGTGTTTCAATCTCTTGCTGTGAGGATGTGGCACGGTCTTTTATTCATCCGTTAGGGTGTAACTGAGAATGTCGATTGCCATTGTTGGATGTATGTTTGTCTAAATGCTCCTTCGTAGTGTAGATTGTCAATACTGGTTCCATGTCGTGCACTGTGAACATCTCCTTTGCTTCATGCTGCTCCTCGTACACTGCTTTTATCCCGTCCTTGGTTGGAAAGTTTATCATGATGAAGGGTTGACGACACTTCCCTTATACTGTGTAACCATGGCCTTTTATATAAGGCGTTGTATCTCATGTCAACTTTGATGACATGAAATTTGGTATCTTGGATTGTACCGGCGAAGTTGACCGGGAGGATGATCTCCCATTTCGTCATCTCGCTCTCCATGTTGAATCCGTTGAGGACTCGGGAGGTAGGTATGATCTGGTTGAGCAATCCTAGCTGCTCTACCACCCTCGACCTGATTATGTTGGCCGTGCTACCTGCACCACGAGCACACGTATGATTTGAAATTTATTCAAAAGAAAAGAAATTACACGTGCGTCGTTATGAGGCTAAGATAAATACTCGATGTCTTCTTCGCTGAATGTGAGAGCATCCTCTGGTATGTAACTCTGAGTTTGTTTTTCTCTGGTGATTGATATTTATGATCACTTGACAATAGGTACCTGTAGGACGTCGTTCCCTCTAATGATCATGTGGATGACTTGTTACAGTTCTTCTAGTTCGTTCTTCCCCTTTTCCTCTCTTTCTCGAATGTGGATTTTGGATCGGTGTCACACCTCCCTTTTTACTACCCCACACAAGAAAGGCTTTCGCACCGATCTGTTTGGAAAGATACGTAGGGTGTACCTCAATGTTCGAAATACCCGAGATGGATATAACAACAAAGAGGAAGGAGTTTTTCCACGTAAAGGACAATCGGTTCGGGATTTTTATTTAATTTCCAGAGTCGCCACTTGGGAAGATAATGGTGTCCCAAGTCACCGGTTAATCCCGAATCTGAGAAAGTTGACTCTGTTATTACAGTCCGCAAAACAAAGGCCTAGATAAGGAACTCTGTTAACCCGGGAGAAGGTGTTAGGCATTCCCGGATTCCATGGTTTTAGCTCGGTCGCTCAACCATCGTTCTCAATCTTATTTGACTTGTTATAAATTTTAAACAATATGTATGTGCTTTCACCTTTAACATTTTTAAAGAATTGCGACATCGCGAAAACGTACCTCGAGTCACACCACAACCAGTACGCCTGTGACCTTTAGTACATTTTGGCTTTGTCGGGATTTAGGATTTGAGTCGCACCAAGTGCACCCTCATTTGTAAGGAAGGTGTATTAAACCGTTCCTAATCGAGTCTATCGGCTTTTAATTCTTTTGGAAGAAGCTATGAAATTTACTAGTAGCTTTCCCTATTCTATTTATATATTATTTCATTACTAAGGGGGCCCCACTATTTGGTGTCATATGAGGCTCATCCCGATTAAGTTTTAATAGTTCAACCCTATTGTTTCACTATATTTTCTATACATATTTTTTCCTTAACTATTTCAACGATAATTCCCGAAAAAAATGAGTCCGGGCCCATATTATTTCTGTTGTTATTGGGCCTGGATTTCTGGAATGAGACTTAGTGTAATATCATACATGTCCAGGTCCTAATGATCCAGATCAAGCTTGGGCTTTCAGTCAATGGCCCAGTAGATTTACGAAGATAGTCCAGGCCCACGCCATTTATCAGGCCCAAACCCATTTGAAATAACAAAAGAAGGAATGTAAAATTCATGGCAAAACAGGCATACGGGACTAAGAATGAAATCAAAATACTTTTATTTATCAGAAAAAGGGAAACCACTGTACAAGATGATCAATATTAGTTCTAAATTACAACTAACTCATATATATGTGAACCAACTACTCTTATTCTTTTGTTTCCTGCTAAATGACCTATACCCGCATTGAAACTACTTAGCTAATAAATTAAGAGAAAAAGCGATTCAACTATGTGAGGTATTATTAAACAGTCCAAATACTTACCAGATTGACTAAGGCTAATTGGTTAATGATATATACACGAGATCATGTTACTGGATTTTCTATGATTTGTACTCATTCATTATCCCATACCTAGTTGCAAATGACTCATTACTTTTGTTACTGTTCTTCCCTTTTAAACTTTTTTGTATCTATATACGAATTCACAGACGTGATTAACTACTAATATTAATACGAGCCAAACTTATTTGATATCATAAATCCAGTTTTAATTGAGTTATTACTTCACTTTAGTTGTTTCTGTTTTGAACTTACTCTAATCTAGCTATCAATTTCCAAATCAGATTACCTACGTGAGTTGGTCGAGCTTACTGTCATCGATTCATATTAGAGTTATCTAACCTTGTTTTAAAATTTCTACTATTTAACTAAGTGGTCTACTAGTGCGACTATACTACCACTATAATACTAGCTAGTACATTTTTTTTGTTTTGGTCTTTCTACTTGTACATACAACACTACATTATTTAAAATACAGATCCAAACTATACTAAACTATCAATGAAAAGAGTAAACTAAAAAATACATAATAACGATTGAATTTAACACTTGAACTTCATTTTTCATTAAGCATTTCAGCATTTACATCTTCAGTCGAACAAGGGAATGTACTTGGTTCAGCAAAAGAGAAGCCGATGAGTTCTAAGGGAAGCAGAAATAAGCAACATCAATAGACTCAAGCAATGCAATGCAACATTGTAAGATTGAATCTTAGATGAGCAGAAAACCACAGCAACAACAGATAGGAAATCCCAGAAGAAATCGAGTAGAGAACCCACAAACAAAGAGCTTAACCAGTGATTATTACTCGAAATACGCAGGAAACTATTTTCTATTTCCTATTTTATTTTCTCTGGATTTCTCTATTGAAAAACCAGGCCTTACTTAGCTTTTTTGGAGGGTATTTATAGGTATAGATTGGCAGATTTCTTGGGGGGAAAGAATAGAAGTAAATTCCACTTCCATCCCCTTAAAAATTACTAAGTCTACACTTACACCCCTATTTCTGTTATAAGATCCCTTCCAGCATGTGCTGGAAGGTTCTTTTTGATTCCATTCTTAAGCTTTTACCAAAGTGTCCCTATTGGTTATGGATTTTTACTGATTTCCCTTTTTAGGGAGACCATTATACCCCTCAATCTCTGCAAAATTACAGAAATCAGGAGCACAAATGACTCCTATGTCCCTATATCTCTATTTAATCTACCATTTTACCAATTTGTGTTCCCTTTATGCCCTTAAGGGCACAACTGAATTACCGACCTGCCTAGGTCAGGTGTTCAGTATTTTTCAACTTATATAACTAAGGGCCAGTCCTTGCATTGGTATTTAAGGACTGGCCAATTCTAACTTGAAGAACTATTTTAATTTTGGCCAATTTTGCTTCATTTTCTATTAATTCAAGATATTTTATTTTATTTTAAGCTAATTACAGGACTAGCCTGCTTTATTGTTATACTTAAACTATTTAAAAATTTAGCCAGTCTCAAGTTGAGACTTGGCTTGGGCAATTGAAGCCCATTACTGAATATAGGCTGGGCTAAGGCCTTTGCAGACCTAACCACATGTGATTCAGGGCTCAATTTGAGCCTTGGTAAGTCTGAACTTGCAGACTTAAACCAATTTACACAACTAGTCCATTAAAGGGTAGGCCAGTATGTGAAGGACCTTGCAAAGTTGGTCAATTGCAAAATTGACCACTCTTGGTCATTTATTTATCTTATAACCTATTTTTCATTTTTCAATTTTAACTTATTTCAAAACTAGCCATTTATGAGACTTAGTACTATTACAGCTATAACCAATTCCCTAAGACTAATGGGCATTAACACTGCTCATACTAACAATAAAGTATTGCAAACTCAGCCATTTCAATATACAATTGCACACATAGCCACATGAAACCAAACATTATTCATCAATCAATTAGAACTCAGAAGGAAAGTTTGATAATGTTGAATTTTAATCAATCAACTCACATAACTCAATTTCATGTAGCAAAGTGTCAATTAACATCAATCAGACTTAGTTACAACCAATTTATGTTAGATGATTCACTGAAAGACCCAAGACCCTTAAAGTTCATAGACTTAATAGAGACTAGATCTCATAAAACAGTCAACAAGAAATGAAACATAGCCTATATCATACATAAGAACAATGGACCTTAACAAAGTAACATAAGAATGGTAATAAGAATCCACTTCCAAATACTAACCCTAACTTGATATATACATGTGATAAATAAGATGAAGATGAAGAAAAGAAGAACATGGAGAAACAGTGAAGAAGAATCCTAAATCTATCATGCAAGAGTGACAGAAGAGGGAAGCATAATCACTAAATCAAGATTAGCATGCTTATTTAGCAGATGAAAGAACATAAGGGATGTTATTAGAGAAAAAACCCTTGAGTGAACATGAGAATCAAACGGATAAACCTAGAATCAAAACTAAATCATGTAGTTAAGAGAAAAAAATAGTAAAGATATTGAAAGCTAATAGAAGAAACCCTAACGAGAGTCAAACAACTAGACTAAACATGAAGAGAAACATAAGAGATATCAAAGATCAAACAGATGAGATGTTGAAAACCAACAAATAAGAAAACCCTTAAATACGAACAAAGGGTGAAGAAGAAGAGGGAGATCTTTAAGAATAGAGAAGCAAACCCAACACAAGATAACCCTAACATAAGAAATGAAGAAAAACGGCTAAACTATCACTAAACTAAACATGCAAAGAAACAGAAAAGAAGAACATTCCTGATATTGCAAGCCAACCAATCAAGAACCAGTATACACAGAAGATGAAGAAGGAAGAGTGAAATCAAGACAGATCTTTTAAGCCAGCGAAACAAAAACATCAAAACAAAAGATATAAAACAGAAGAAAGCATGAAAATGAACAGACGAACGAAAGCAAGTAAAGCATTGAGGGGGAGGGGGGACTTAGCTTGAAGGGTCGGTCCCCTGAGCTTCCCATTTCCTCTTTTTTCACTCTCTTTTCAGACTTCTTTTTCTCTTTTCTTTATTTCTTTTCTTTATTTCTTTTATTTATTTCTTTTTTTCTAGTTTTTCTTGTTTAGACTTCAAGATGAAGTCTTTTGAGGTTTTTGGTTTGGAAGGGGTGTTCAGAGGGGGGTAAATGTGAGATCTTGGGAAGGTGTTTAGTTTGAGTCGCCGGAGTTAGGGTTCCGGCGACTTTCTTTTGGATATTCGAGAAGATGGAAGGTGATTCGAGGGAAAACAAAGGTGTGGGGGGATAGGTCGGACTGAAATGGTTCTGTGGTGTTGATTTGGGGTGGGTTCTCATAGGTTGTGGTCACCGGATATGGACTCCGATGATCGAAAATCCAAGAACGGGGTTGGGGGGGGGGGGGGGTTTCAAGGTTTCTCGGAGCTTTGGGTGGCGTTTGAGGTGAAGAAGATGATAAGAGAAGAGGAGGGGTGAAGGGGTGGCCGGAGACCACCGTGAGAGGTGGTGGCCTCCATGGCCGGTGATGTTGCAGAGGAAGGAGATGAAGAAGAAAGTGAAGAAGAAGAAGAAGAAGAGAAAATCCTAGGCGGCTAGGGTTTGAGATCTTTCCAAATGACCGGTCTCAAACGAGACCAAAGCCTTTTATACTCGTAAAGGCTGAGGTGATCTTGGCCGTTGAATCTCTGATGATCAACGGTCAAGACCAGGCGTAACATAAACGACGCCGTATCGTTTGTAATGAGACCACAACCTTTATCCATTAGATCAGCTTAAACGGATGGCTCAGGTTGATCTTTGAATTCAGTTAATTAATTAATTTCGGTCAATTATCTCAGCCGTTGGATTAATGCAATTGGACGGCTGAGATCACTTGTTACTTGGTGAACTGAACCGATTCCTTTGGGCTAGAGTATTGGGCCATCATTTTAGATGTTTATTTGGCCCAATTCTTATTACACATATGTATATATGTATTTTTTGGTATTTTATAATTATTTTAAGACAAATTCTTTTTGTGTTTTTATATTTTATTTATTATATTATCTAAAATACCTAATTTCTTACTTTTACTAATTTTATGATATCTTTTGGCAATTTTCTACTATATATTTTTATTTTCCGCTAATTAAAGTTATTTTCAATTTTTTATTTTCTTTTCTTTTAACCTAATTAATTCCAAAGTGCAAGTATTTAACCTATATTTTTTTTTATTTTCTAATTTTAATTTCTAGTTATTCAACCACACAAATGTATCTAATTTCAATCAAAACATGTAATTGAACCCAAAAATATTATTTATTTTAATTTTGGAATTTACTTACCTAGTGCAAAAATCATGTGCTCACAACTGCCCCTCTTTGCTCGGGAACACGAAGAGTTTAAGTGCAAAGACAAGTGAGCAGTAATGAGAGATTTTTGCACATTGGCATATTCTGTGAAAGCATTTTGAAAACCATTTGACCGCACCCTACTTTAGAGGTTGCCTACATATCCTGGGTTAAACAGGAATTAGGTCAGTGTAGTTCGGGAAGGTCTGGCAGTTAAAAACTACCAGACTCACTGTTGCATTGACACTGTTGAGACTTGCTGACTTACTCCTTATTACACCGGGGGATAAAATGTAAAATGAAGAAGCTATTCTAAGCTATGATTCTACGAATTACAATTGTTCCTATCTAGCTTCTTGTCTCTTTACTCTTCCTTGTCTCTTTTTCCTTGACTTTCTGAGATGCTGACTCTCTTTTTGTTGATTTTCTTTTCCTTGCTTCCCCCCCCCCCCTTTTTTTTTATTTTCGATGATACTTCTTGTCTTCAAACTAAGACCTGCTTAAAGCAAGGCAAAACAACAAACTTTTCCTTCTGCCCCAGTATGGGCTTTTCATGTTACGGTGTTACTCATGTTATCTAACACAAACCAAAATTGCAGAAATTAAAATTGCAGAAATGTATTCCCTTGTTATCCAGGGGAAGGACCCCTCCAGTGGCATACTTTATGGAGAAAGGCTTCCATTAGCAGGCAGGTATTTACTTTTCTGAGAAAAATATTCCCTTGTTATCCAGGTGGGCGCCCGATGCACGAAATTAAAAGTGTGTAGAAAAATATTCCCTTATTATCCAGGTGGGCGCCTGATGCATGAAATTAAAATTGTAGAAATGTATTCCCTTGTTATCCAGGTGGGCGCCTGATGCACGAAATTAAAATTGCAGAAATGTATTCCCTTGTTATCCAGGTGGGCGCTTGATGCATGAAATTAAAATTGCAGAAATGTATTCCCTTTTTATCCAGGTGGGCGCCTGATGCATGAAATTAAAATTGCAGAAAAGTATTCCCTTGTTATCCAGGTGGGTGCCTGATGCATGAAATTAAAATTGCAGAAAATGTATTCCCTTGTTATCCAGGTGAGCGCCTGATGCATGATATTAAAATTGCAGAAAATATTCCCTCAGTTTGATAACTGGGGTATGAATTTTAAAGATGATACCTTCCTTTTGTTTTTTGGTATTTTCTTTGACTTTCATCCATGAATTCCTTTACTTATTGCCGAACTTTCTTTTTGATGTTTTCTATCTTTCCACATTGGTCACATCCACTTCAAAGTGATTAGTGACGATTTGTTCCTGTCTAAATCACAAACAATACTTATTAGATATAAGCTACTTGCTTTCATCTTTTTGCTTTTTCTTCCACTGTGTGGTCTTTCAGTTGACTATCTTCTGCAAGCTCTTTTTGTATTTTCTTGTTTTTTTTTGTCACTTTTTGTTTTCTTTTCTTTTGGCTCTGTTTGCCAAACTCTTTTATTTCTTTTCCAACTTTTTTTTTCTTTCTTTTTTGATCCAGTGTTATTTCAGCTCTTGTCATCAGGAGCTGGTAGTTAGATTTTAAAAGATAAACAATGAAATGCAGAAAAATGAATCTCAAAAAGGGTAAGGGTGTTTCGGAGGAGTGGTAGAACTTATCTGGGTATGTCGGCTAATTCTGTTGACCACGCCATGTATTTAAACTCCGACCCAGTTTGTTCAACCCATTATTCTGACTCCAAATTGTTCTTGACCCAAACCAATCCTATTTTTTGTTGCCTTTTCGCTTTTCTCATAATAATCCTTACGATCTCCTTATGGTGCCTTGAAAGGTTTTCACCAATAAGACTCTCTCATTTATTCTCTCTCAGCATGACAATCGCCCTGCAGTGCCATTAAAGGTTTTCACTGACAAGACTCTCTCATTTTTATTCTCTCAACCTCACAATCGCCTCACGGTGCCATTTAAGGCTTTCAACGATGAGACTCTCTTATTTTTACTCTTTCAACCTCACAGTCGCCTCACGGTGCCATTTAAGGTTTTCACCGGTGAGACTCTCTCATTTTTTTTCATTTTTTCATTTTTCCTTTTGTTTTTTGTTTTTTTCTGTACCACTAATTTTGTCCAATGTTTCGTTCTTCATTTATTTCATTGCATTTGTTATTCTATTGAAATTGATCAGAAGGTCTTTCTATGGACTGTAATGTGGTTTTGGATGGGTTAAGAAAGAAAGGTAAAGGCTCAAAATTTACGAGGGTTTAAAAATATTTACAACTCTCGGAATTATAAAACATAACTTTTGCCCCAGTTTCAATATGTGGTGAAGTTTTGGATTTTTGCTTTATTGTGACTGAACCTCAGTGAGGCTGCATACGTACCCTTTCGGGATCAAGTCAAACGTAGTTCATTACTACGCCATCAATTTATGAATTTCTTTTGACTTTTTCCTGATTTCTTTGTCTTTTTTTTTCATTTTCCTTTATTTGCTACTTTCGTTTTGCATCATAAACAACTCCGAGAGAGGGGTATGAAAGAATATATCAAACATGGCTCAAAGGGGAGTCAATGGATAAAGCGTTTGGATAGAGAATAAAATGCCTTCATCATTTCAATTCCAAAATCACAACAAAATAAAATCATACAATTGAAAAGGAATCTTACATAGTATCTTTTGACCGCATCTGAATTGATAGCAGTCTCTACGCACTTCCCTTCAATGTCTGTCAAATATAATGCCCCATTAGACAACACCCGTGATACCATAAATGATCCCTGCCAGTTTGGCGCAAATTTGCCCTTTGCTTCTGCCCAATGCGGTAAGATACGCCTCAATACGAGTTGTCCAACTTGAAACTTTTGAGGACGCACCTTCTTATTATATGCTCTGGCCATTCTTCGTTGATACAATTGCTCGTGGCAAACTGCTGCCAACCTCTTTTCGTCAATCAGACTTAATTGTTCCAACCGGGCTTTTACCCATTCTTCGTCATCTATTCCAGCTTCAGCTATGATCCGTAATGACGGTATTTCTATTTCTGCGGGTATAACAGCCTCTGTCCCATACACCAATGAATAGGGTGTGGCGCCGATAGAAGTGCGCACTGTTGTGCTATAACCCATAAGGGCAAAAGGTAATTTCTCATGCCATTGTCTAGACTCTTCCACCATTTTCCTGAGGATCTTCTTTATATTCTTGTTTGCAGCTTCCACTGCCCCATTTGCCTTTGGCCTGTACGGTGTGGAGTTGCGATGTGTGATCTTAAATCTCTGGCAAGCTTCTGCCATGAGGTGACTATTCAGATTGGCCCCGTTATGTGTGATGATTACCTTGGGAATTCCAAATCGGAATATAATATTTTCATGCACAAAATCCACCACAGCTTTCTTTGTCACCGCCTTGAATGTATTTGCCTCAACCCATTTAGTGAAGTAATCAATCGCGACCAGAATGAATCTATGCCCGTTAGAAGCTGCAGGCTCTATCGGTCCGATAACATCCATGCCCCAAGCAACAAACGGCCAGGGTGCAGACATCGTATATAATTCATAAGGTGGGGAGTGGATTAGATCTCCATGTACTTGGCATTGGTGGCATTTCCTCACATATCAGATACAATCCCTCTCTATGGTGAGCCAATAATACCCGGCTCTCAGAATCTTCTTTGCTAAGATATACCCGTTCATATGGGGTCCGTAGGCTCCAGCGTGCACCTCAGTCATAATCTTTTCAGCTTGTTGCACATCCACACACCTCAATAATCCCAGATCTGGTGTTCTTTTATATATGATTCCTTCACTGAGGAAAAAGCCATTCGCCAAGCGTCTTACAGCTCTCTTCTGATCTCCGGTGGCTTGCTCCGGGTATTTACCTGCTTTTAAGTACTCCTTGATGTCGTGATACCACGGTTCTCCATCCAACTTTCCTTCCACAGCAAAACAGTAAGCATTCTAATCACGTACCTGGATCTGAAGTGGATCTATATAGGCTTTATCCGGATGATGTAACATAGAAGATAGTGTGGCTAGAGCATCTGCAACTTTGTTGTGCATTCTTGGGATATGTTTGAACTCTATGGACTGAAATCTTTGGGACAACTCATGCAAACAATGCCGATAAGGTATCAATTTCAGATCCCTTGTTTCCCATTCTCCCTGAATTTGATGTATCAAAAGATCCGAGTCACCCATGACCAAAATCTCTTGAACACCCATATCTATTGCCATCCTCAATCCCAATATACATGCCTCATATTCGGCCATATTGTTGGTACAGAAAAATCGAAGCTGAGCGGTAACGAGATAGTGTTGTCCCATTTATGAAATAAGCACTGCTCTGATACCAACTCACTTACTGTTGACGGCTCCGTCAAAATACATCTTCCATCCTGGCTTTTCACTCTGTTCTATTTCTTCGACATTCATTGCCTTCTCATCCGGAAAATATGTCTTTAGTGGCTCATACTCATCATCTACTGGATTCTCTGCCAAGTGATCTGCAACCGCCTGCGGTTTGATCGCCGTATGAGTTACATAAATGATGTCAAATTCTGTGAGCAGAATCTGCCATTTAGCAAGTCTTCCTATAGGCATGGGCTTTTGGAATATATACTTCAGAGGATCCAACCGTGATATCAGGTACGTGGTGTTTGCTGACAGATAGTGCTTTAGTTTCTGAGCCACCCAGGTTAATGCGCAGCACGTTCTCTCTAGCTGATTATATTTTACCTCGTAAAATGTGAATTTCTTACTAAGGTAATATATAGCCTTCTCTTTCTTGCCCATCTCATCGTGCTGTCCTAGCACACAACCAAAAGAATTGTCAAGCACCGTCTGATATATGATCAAAGGTCTTTCCGGTTCTGGAGGAACTAGCACTGGAGGATTTGCTAAATATTCCTTGATTTTGTCGAAGGTTTCCTGACATTCATTGGTCCATTTCACTTCTGCATCTTTCTTTAACAACTTGAAGATCGGCTCACATGTTGATGCAACTAAGCGATAAACCGGCTAATATAATTCAGCCTTCCCAACAAGCTCATTACTTCCTTCTTGTTCTTCGGCGGAGGTAGACTCTGGATAGCTTTGATCTTTGACGGATCTAGTTCAATACCTCGCTGACTTACTATAAATCCCAATAGCTTCCCTGAAGGTACTCCGAAAGCACATTTAGCGGGATTGAGTTTAAGATTGTACCTCCGGAGCCTTTGAAAAAACTTCCTCAAATCCCTCACATGATCATGTTGCTTCTTGGACTTTATGATGATGTCGTCCACAAACACTTCCATTTCTCGATGCATCATATCATGGAACATTGTGGTTATTGCCCTCATATAAGTAGCTCTGGCATTCTTTAACCTAAACGGCATCACTCTATAGCAGTATGTTCCCCAAGGCGTAATGAAAGCAGTTTTCTCCGCATCTTCTTCGTCCATTAGGATCTAGTGATAACCCGCATAGCAATCTACAAAAGAACCAATCTCATGCTTTGCGCAATTGTCGATTAATATGTGGATGTTTGGCAATGGGAAGTCATCCTTTGGACTGACTTTGTTGAGGTCTCTGTAATCCACACACACCCTGGTTTTTCCATCTTTCTTTGGGACTGGCACAATATTTGCTAACCAGGTGGGGTACTTAGTAACTCGTATGACTTTTGCCTCAACTACTTATTCGCCTCTTCTTTAATCTTTAAACTGATGTCCGTTTTGAATTTTCTCAACTTTTGCTTCACTGGCCGGCATTCAGGATAAATAGGCAACTTGTGTACCACCAAATCAGTGCTAAGTCCGGGTATGTCATCATAGGAACAAGCAAATATGTCCTTGAATTCATGCAGCAACTTTATTAACTCTCCCCCGAGGGAGGTTTCCAAATGTACATTGATTTTCGTCTCCCGAACACTATCTTCGCTCCCTAAATTGATAGATTCTGTCTCACTCAAGTTCGGTTTGGGTTTTTCCTCATATTGATTCAATTCTTTACTTATTTCCTCCATGGTTTCCTCATCCTCATATTCTATCTCACTATTATTCTCAATTTCTTGTATAATAATTTGATTGTCAGAACTGGGCCGGGAATTCTTCATGCATGACATATCATCAGAATCAGCACATATGGAACTGTACAAAAGGAAAAAATAAAAATAAGGCAAAAATGAAGAAAGAAGAAGAAACTGCATTTCATTGATATTTCAAAAGATGAACAAAGCTTGGGTACATTTTGATTTCAATGGGGTGGGGACTATAGAAAGTAAAATTGCTTTTTGGGGAAAGGATGATGTATTCCAAAAGCTAACTACCAAGACTCCTTCTTGATTGGGAAATGAGTGTCTTCCCAGTTGTTGAGCGCAACACCAGACCCCACGAACTGAACGTCTATCTTGCTGGTACCCTCTCTCATTTCTACCATGTTCACGTCCCCAAATAACATTTCAAACCTCATCAAGAGCTCCTCATCGAGACTAGTCTCAGCATACCAAGATGCAGCAGATGTCAGATGTCGTTTTGTACCAGGCTTGGCAAAGGTGTCGGACAATTTTGGTATAGGTTTAGGAAGGGTCCAGTTTTTCTTTTTTGTTCTTTTAGCTTTCTCGATATCGGCGTGGGTGGGTTTGAATCCCAAGCCGAAAGTGTCATTCTTCACTGGTAGATGGACCGGTTGAGTTATTCCTTGCAAGGCTATTCCTAGCCCTTTCCCCGGTGTAAATCCATTTTTAATCATCTCTCTGGCTACCATCACAGCGGCAGGTGCCACTGTAGGGATTGGCAATTTCTCTCCTTCAGCAATCTTGTTCACTGCTACAGTGTCTGTCATCTGGTACACCCAGGGACCCTTGTCTCCATCCAAATCCTCGAATGGAATTATGGCATTGCAGGTGTCTCCTTCTCCGTGCACTGTGATTTCTTGCTGCTCCCATTCGAACTTAACCATTTGGTGCAAGGATGATGGCACAGCCTTAGCTACGTGGATCCATGGTCGACCCAGCAATAGATTGTAGGACACATCGATGTCTAACACCTGAAACTCCATCGTAAAGTCTACTGGCCCAATGGTGACCTCCAAGATGATATCCCCCAAAGTATTTTTGCTTCATCCGTCAAACCCTCGCACATTCACACTATTCCTCCGGATTCTGTCAGGATTGATATTCAGCTTTCCAAGAGTCAAAAGTGGACAAAAGTTTGCACTCGACCCATTATCTATCAACACCCGAGTGACCACTGATTCCTCGCTTTTCACAGTAAGGTAGAGTACCTTGTTATGTTCAGTCCCTTCAATGGGCAATTTATTGTCTGAGAACGCAATCTTGTTGGACTCAAAAATCTTGTTGGTAATCTTCTCAAGATGACAGAACGAGATCTTTTCAGGGACATGCGCCTCATTCAATATCATCACCAATGCTTTTCTGTGTTCCTCCGAGTGAATCAACAATGAGAGCAGAGAGATAGGTGTAGGTGTCTTCCTCAACTGTTCTACTATTGAGTAGTCTTGAGATTTTATCTTTTTGAGAAATTCTTGTGCTTCTTCTTCAGAGACAGGCTTCTTCATATGAATCTCCTTCACTACCTTCATTTTTCTTAACTCTTCCGGGGTAAAACACCACCCAGAACGAGTTATCCTGTGTGTCTCATTGATCTCTCCAGTCACCTCTTTTCCTTTGTACACTACTGCCACCTTGTTGTAGTTCCAAGGTACAACTTTAGTATTTACCACCGGCATCTGCACCACTGGCTTTATAATTACCGGTTCCATGCACGCACCTTTCACTGTCAACACTGGTTTTACCCCTGGCACCACAACTTTCAATGTCTCAACCGCTAGCTGCTTTTTCACTGGTACTTCAACTATTGCCTCCCCTTTCTCAATTTCCTTTTCTGCTTTGCTGCTGGCTTTTATCATCATGACCGACTAGGATGGCTTCCTGCTGCTCTCCTCTTGTGCCAACACTATCATATGTGCCTCTAGAGCCTATACCTCAATCCTCCGACAATCAATGAGCTCTTGAATAGCAGTCTTCAAATGCCAACATTTTTCAGTGTCGTGCCCCGGTGCCCCAGAGCAATACTCGCACCTGACCGACTGATCAATATTCCTGGGAGGTGGGTTCGGAAGCTTTGATTCGATTGGGCTCAACATCCCCAATTTCTTTAATCGGTGATAGAGGCTAGTATAGGATTCCCCCAATGGGGTGAATGTTTTCTTCGTCTGGTTTCTGTTCCTCATCTCCGGGTCGGGCCTGAAATTGGGTCAGTTGGGATTTTTGTAAGTTCTAGAAGAGGGGTAGGTATTTTTTGTGTGATAAACATTCTGCGGGACCTGGGCTCGCCATACCTGTGGTGGTGGTGGATAGGTTTGGGCCTGCGGGTTATGGTAGTGTGGGATAGTAGGTGGATAGTATGGTGGAGGTGGGTTGTAGTGTGTTGGCGGGTACGGCTGGTATGGCAGAGGCGGGTGATGGTATTGGCTACGATTCCAGGGTTTACTCTCCACAACCGACACCTCTTCTTTCTTCTTCTTCCCAATGGATCCTCCATTTCCTGTTTGTATGGCCTGATTTATGGCCTTTATCGCAGAAAAGCTCATAATCTTGTTAGTTTTCAATCATTCTTCCACAAAACTTCCCATTTTTACGACTTCATTAAAATTCTTGCCAATGGCTGACACCAGATGTCCATAGTAGGTAGGCTCCAAAGCCTGTAAGAAATAGTCTACCATTTCACTTTCTTTCATCGGCGGATCCACCCTCGCCGCCTGTTCTCTCCACCTAAAACCGTACTCTCGAAAGCTTTCACCAAGTTTCTTTTCCATCTTAGTGAGTGACAACCTATCCGGTATGATTTCCAAATTGTATTGAAAATGGTTAGCAAATGCTTGTGCGAGATCATCCCAGATGAACCATCTGGTGTGATCTTGGTGCGTGTACCATTCCAGTGCAGAACTACTCAAACTTTGGCTAAAGTACGCCATCAGAAGCTCATCTCTTCCCCCCCGCGCCACACATCTTGCTGCAGTATCCTCTAAGATGGGCCACCAGATCTCCGTGTCCAATGTACATGTCAAACTTTGGCAACTTGAACCCGACAGGGAGCTGCACTTCTGGGAACATACATAAGTCTTTGTACGCCACACTTACTTGTCCCCCTAGCCCTTGTATGTTACGAAAGGACTGCTCCAAACTCCTCATCTTTCTGGCCATCTCCTCCCGTTCTAAGTTCCTGACAGGTTTTTCTTCGACCGCCTCCATCAACGGGCTGTGAGATTCATGCTGCCAAAAGGTTGGTTCAGGCGGGTAATAGTGGGCATCTTGTACATGGAACAACGGCTCACTGGATGACTTATGCAAGGCGGCAAGTGGAGGTGCTACATATACCGGGGCGACCTGTGGTAGCTGGGGTGGTACTTGTTTTGACAGTGGGGGTGGTACCTGAGAGGTGGAGGCATAATAGTGGTGATAGTCTGGATATGTAGAGGATGAGTTCATAGTGGGTGGCTCAGGGTTGGGATTGCCTGGAGGGATGTATACTGGGTTAGCGGGATAAGTAGGTAAGGGTTGACCCCTCGACCAAGCCTGGTACATCTCAGCCATCTGTTGTTTAAGCTTGTACATTTCTTCTTTCATTCCTATTATGTCTACAACTTCCTCTTCTTGGACGGGGTCCATGACAGTTTGTTCAATTTCTTGAGATACGGCCTTTGTCATTGTCTTAGATCTTGTGTTGTAGGGATGAGTAGCCAGAATGCCAGTTGCCAGCTAGAATCTAATTCTCATAAACAGCAACACACGTTAGTAGTTAGCATATGAAAAGATAAGATGGAACGACTTGGAATAATCACATTTTTGCCATCGATCGTCATGCATCATCCCGGCCTTTGTTTTATTTTGAACCAATCTCATCATTCTCTTTTTTTCTTTTCTCTCCTTTTTTTTCTTTCTTTTCTCTTTTTTTTCCTTTCTCTCTTTTTCTTTCTTTCTTTCTCTTCTTCCTTTTCTTATTCTCTTTATTGATTTGCATTCCTATTTATTTGCCTATCGTAAATAAAGAATTGACATAAAGCAAAAGGATTGACAACAACTCTTGATTTCTCATTGATAGTTCAAAAACAATGGTTTACAAGATGGTGTTGTGCTACTAATGCAAAGAAATACAAATACAGAATGCATGCCCTATGAATACATTAATTCTCCTAGTGCCTGCGAGACATCGTTCGGTCTTGCCGCGGGACTATATGCGAATCCCCTTTGGAGCCTTTCTAGGTCGGACATGACTTGTTGCACAAAGAACTTCACTTCTGACACAAATGTTGCCCGGGACATTTCTTCACATAGCTGGCTCTTTCGGGTGATGTACTGAGCAATATGAACAATTTTCTCTCGAATGACCCCTTTCTCTTGAAGCAATCGGCTGATCTGTTTGGTGCGAGCATCTAAACTGCGTTGGTTCTCTTTTTGTATTTGTTGTAGCTCAAACTCTAGCCGAGCCATAGTCCTGTAACAATGTTATCTTTCTTCTTCGAGATCTTTGATGATCTTGTTACTTTTGACAGTGGCTGTGATAATTTTCTTTCTCAGTCGAGCTACCTCCAATTCATGCTTATCCTGTAGCTGCTGAACTAACTTGGCTCTTTCCTCGGCATCTTTGGCCATTTGCTTCCGAGCCCCGACTAACTCCTTTTCTACTTTGTCTAGGTCGAAGCTGTACTCATTCACCTTGCGCCGAAGAGTTTCAATCAATTTCTCATCTCGGGCTAAGCGAACAGGGGTCTCGGATGCAATTTTCATTTTAGCAACCCGAGCCTTCAGGATTTCATTTTCTCTCTTCAGCTGCTTTTTCTCTCCTTCGTCTGATGCTGCCTGCAAACCGCTCTCAAACTGGAGATCTCTCAACTGTTTTTCCAGCAAGCTGATCTTGGCCTTATATTCACTATCTTTGGCCGCCCAATTCCTGTTTTCCTTAGATTGCTCCACCAGATCTTGCAAGTGCGGTCTTTTAGATGGCCTGTCATGCTCAATACCCCGTTGATACCATGTGGAATACCCTGACGACACTTCACCCCGAGCTCTATTCTGCACACAAGTCTCTACTTTCAAATTCTGACATTCATTCCAAATCTGTCGGACCTTTGCTTCCGGGAATTGCCCATCCGGACTAATCTCTATCACTTGCGAACTGAGGTCCCCATCCTTTGGTATAACTTGACAACTACCAAGCTGTCGCAGGGCCCTGTACGAGGCATAAGGCTAGATACTTTTTAAACCCACGATCAAAAAGTGTGACCATATAAATCACCTCGTCGAGGGGCAACCAATCATATGCCCAATCGATCTGGTCGTCGGTCAATGATCGTAGATATGAAATCCAATCCTTTACTCCCTCCGGCAACTTAACTTCTTTTGTTCTCGTGTAAAATTCTTCGAGGCACGTTCTTTCGGTCGGCCCATAGCTTGAGAACGAAGGATGATGGCATAGATGTTCTATCAACCAGATTTGCAAGATCAAGTTGCATCCCTCAAAGAAGTTGGCCCCTGCTTTACATGTAGTCAAGGCACGGTAGATGTCTGCTAAAATCATTGGAGCCAGAGTATAGTTATTTTGTACAACCAAAGTGCTTGCTACCCCGGCAACCTTTATATCAATATGCCCATCTTTTCTCGGAAATATGATAATCCCGAGAAACGCCACTAAGAACGCAAACCGTTGATGCTCCTCCCATTTTGCCTAATTGGACTTGCTACAAAGCTTGTTCGTGGAGTCGTTGAAACCCCCGACATGTCCATATCTGCTATAAATGAAGTTTAGGGAGCAAAATTTGTTGGCTAAATCCTCGTTGTGGATGTTTCTAGAAATCTTCAAAGAGTCCAAGAAGCGGTGCGCCGTTACTGCTCTCGGGGCCACCGGGTATTTTTCTTTTAAGGGGACCTCGTTCTTCCCTATGTAGAAAGCAATTTCCTCCAGAGTGGGAGTTAGTTCAAAGTCCGGAAGATGTAGTATATTGTGTGCAGGATCCTAATATGTGAGCAGTGCTCTGATTATGTCGCCTCGGGGAATTATGTCCAATAAGCCCGTGAGATCCTTTATGTAGACTTTGACCGAATTTTGACCTTCTATTCCCATGTCGTTCCACCATAGTCTTAGCTCCAAAGGGATTTTATTCATTAAGGCGAAAGGTTCATTCAGTATTGTGCTCATCCTGCATATTTTATTAAGGCGATTTTTTTTAGAAAAGAGAAAAATATTTTTTAATGCAATTTTTCATTTTTGAAAGAGACAAGACTCTCGAAGTGGCCATTTTTGCCAAAACAGCCTTCCGGCGTCCTTTCGGAACATTTGGCCATTTCCAAAAATAGCGATCACTCCGATTATTTGAAACAAAAATATTTTTGGTCTTTTTCTAAAAAGGTGGTTGGACCCGTTCAAGGGTTGCCTACGTATCCCGCCTAATGGCAAGAATCAAACCTGTATAGTTCGGTCAGATAAGTTGACCAATTATTTCAACAACAAAGCCATTTTTTCCAAATTTTCATATTTTCCCACTGCACTTTTTCACTAGTTTTTATATCTCTCTTTTATTGAACACTTCTTCTATCCTCGTGAATTTTGCCGGTCCGCATAACGATCAAGGACAATAAAATGTAACACATAACATGCTCGTCATTAATTACCGGGTCACCTGTCCTAGACGGACCCAACCTCTGTGTTGAGTCCCCTAAGTCAGATATGATGCAAATAATCGTCCTAGACCTATGTTCGACATCTTATAGTTTTATAGAGTGCTAGACCGTGTACCCGAGAAGAAAACTCGAATCGAGGAGGGGGCTACGTACCGGTGACTCGCGGAGTCAATCGGCTTTGTAACTTATCCGGCCTTTGTTTCTTAGTTCAGGTATAACTTAACAGAAAGGGGAGTCTCAACCAGTAAGCACATCCCTGGAGTTAAAGAAGAGAAGGGTTTTTGGCACAGTTTTATATATAATCCACGTAATATCAAAGCGGTAAAACACATAGCATGTTGTTCGAAACATATAACAAAGTCAAATAATATCAAGGACGGCGAATCTAAGGAGCTCGAGTTCTTAAACCCTGAAACCGACGTTCTGGGTTGGTTTCCCCAGCATAGTCGCCAGAGCTGTCACACCTCCCTTTTTACTACCCCACACAAGAAAGGCTTACGCACCGATCTGTTTGGAAAGATACGTAGGGTATACCTCAATGTTCGAAATACTCGAGACGGATATAACAACAAAGAGGAAGGAGTTTTTCCACATAAAGGACAATCGGTTTGAGATTTTTATTTAATTTTCAAAGTCGCCACTTGGGAAGATAATGGTGTCCCAAGTTATCGGTTAATCCCGAATCCGAGGAAGTTGACTCTGTTATTACAGTCCGTGAAACAAAGACCCGGATAAGGAACTCTGTTAACCCGGGAGAAGGTGTTAGGCATTCCCGGATTCCGTGGTTTTAGCACGGTCGCTCAACCATCGTTCTCAATCTTATTTGACTTGTTATAAATTTTAAACAATATCTATGTGCTTTCACTTTTAACATTTTTTAAAGAATTGCGACATCGCGAAAACGCACCTCGAGTCACACCGCAACCAGTATGCCTGTGACCTTTAGTACATTTCGGGTTTGCCGGGATTTAGGATTTGAGTCGCACCAAGTGCACACTCGTTTATAAGGAATGTGTATTAAACCGTGCCTAATAGAGTCTATCGGCTTTTAATTCTTTTGGGAGAAGCTATGAAATTTACTAGTAGTTTTCCCGATTCTATTTATATATTATTTCATTACTAAGGGGGGCCCACTACTTGGTGTCATATGAGGTTCATCTCGATTATGTTTTAATAGTTCAACCCTATTGTTTCACTATATTTTCTATACATGTTTTTTTCTTAACTATTTCAACTATAATTCCCAAAAAAACGAGTCCAGGCCCATGTTATTTCTATTATTATTGGGCCTGGATTTCTGGAATGAGACTTAGTGTAATATCATACATGTCCTAGTCCTAATGACCCAGATCAAGCTTGGGCTTTCAGTCAATGGCCTAGCAGATTTGCGAACATAGTCCAGGCCCACGCCGTTTATCAGGCCCAGACCCATTTGTAATAACAAAAGCATGAATGTAAAATTCATGGCAAAAAAGGCATACAGGACTAAGAATGAAATCAAAATACTTTTATTTATCAGAAAAAGGGAAACCACTGTACAATATGATCAATATTAATTCTAAATTACAACTAACTCATATATATGTGAACCAACTACTCTTATTCTTTTGTTTCCTGCTAAATGACCTATATCCGCATTGAAACTACTTAGCTAATAAATTAAGAGAAAAAGCGATTCAACTATGTGAGGTATTATTTAAACAGTCCAAATACTTACCAGATTGTCTAAGGCTAATTGGTTAATGATATATACACGAGATCATGTTACTGGATTTTCTTTGATTTGTACTAATTCATTATCACATACCCAGTTGCAAATGACTCGTTACTTCTGTTAAATGTTCTTCCCTTTTAACTTATTTGTATCTATATACGAATTCACAGATGTGATTAACTACTGATATTAATACGAGCCAAACTTATTTGATATCACAAATCCATTTTTAATTGAGTTATTACTTCACTTTAGTTGTTTCTCTTTTGAACTTACTCTAATCTAGATATCAATTTCCAGATCAGATTACCTACGTGAGTTGGTCGAGCTTACTGTCATCGATTCATATTAGAGTTATCTAACCTTGTTTTTAAATTTCTACCTATTTAACTAAGTGATCTACTACTACGACTATACTACCACTATAATACTAGCTATTACATTGTTTTTGTTTTGGTATTTCTACTTGTACATATAACACTACATTATTTAAAATACAGATCCAAACTATACTAAACTATCAATGAAAAGAGTAAACTAAAAAATACATAATAGCGATTGAATTTAACACTTGAATTTCATTTTTCATTAAGCATTTAAGCATTTACATCTTCAGTCGAACAAGGGAATGTACCTGGTTTGGCAAAATAGAAGCCGATGAGTTCTAAGGGAAGCAGAAATAAGCAACAACAATAGACTCATGCAAGGCAATGCAACAGTGTAAGATTGAATCTCAGATGAGCAGAAAACCACATCAACAGTGATGTGCCGGAGAGATTCGGCACATTTACATACTAATTGCTCTTATATTAGCTTGTTTCATTGCAAAATGTAGTCCATACTTATATGATTTTGATGTTTTACAGATAAAGAGGAAGAAAAGACCAAGGACACAAAAATGGACGCAAAAAGATAAGAAAGAGGGCAAGTTGTGCAAAAGAGGAAATCTGCGGACCAATATGCGGTCGCATACTTCATGTGCGGACCGCAAATAAGCAACCAAATCGCAGAACTAAACAGTGAATGGAGCTGAAATGCATGGCAAGAATGCGATGTCTTTTGCGATCGCACATTCAATATGCAGTCCGCACTTCTGCCGCATAATGAACACAAAGGAAACATAAGAGGCAAGTCTGTGGTGCTTTCTGCGGTCGCACAATCAACATGCGGACCGCAGAATGGTGACGAGATAAACACATGAACAGCTAGGGTTCCTATCTGTGACGCTGCCTCTCAAGATTGCGGACAGCAGACCTCTTATGCGACAGATCTGCGGTCGCATACGTGACCTGGAAGGGCAAACTTGTCCGCTTTTTGTCAGATCATGGTCCCTCTATAAATAGCTTTTTAGAATTTTGTGTAATGGCATCTTGTGCAGACTTTATACTACACTCCAAGACTTTATTACTTCATCTTTTTAGAAGCCTTTGGTTGAAGAATCTCTTACTTTGTAAGCATTTATGACATTTATTACACCTTGTATTTTACATTTTAGCGTGTGTGGCTAAGCCTAAATACTAAGGTTGTGAACCCTAAATGGGTGTTATGTAAATGGGTGTTTAACATTGAATATATGCATAATGGTTGGTTGATATTTATTCACTTCTCATTCTTCATTTATTATTGGTGGTTGCAAACACTAATTAAAGCCATTAAAGTCCTACCTTACTTGGGAAAGTGGGTTAGATTTTGGAAGAAGTAAAGAACAAAAACTCGAGGCCTTACACCTCGTTTAATAGAATCGCTTAGGGATAAGTGGGTTTTATTTGACACTTATTGATTGTTATATATTGTGACTCTTAGACTTTTGGGAAAAAGCAAGAGAGGAAATACTACTCAAGTATTGGTAAATATTGGGTAGTTGCATAGAAATCAATTGCATATCAATAGCCAACCATTAGAAATATATCATATTAACACCGATGGCATTACACTACATTTATGGGGACACGACCTTGGTTTAATCAATTCTATAGATTATTACATTAAGAATTTTCACTAGTTAAATATTCTAAATCAACCTTCACTCATACTATCACTCAGATAGACATCGCCATCGAGAAGGCCCTCCTTATTGCGTGTATCATATAGGGCGTTAAAGTGAATGTGGGAGAAATAATTTTCCAAGAAATGGGGAGAAGAGCAATGCAAGATGCCACTTCTCTTCCGTTCCCATCGTTGATATCTGCTTTGTGCCATGAGGCCCAAGTTCATGTTGACCTCCGGGATGCGACAGGTCAGGAGCAAGGTATTATAGACATCAACCGCTTTGCTGATGCGGTGATACCTCCTCCAGCAGTTGTTGAGGAAGACCTACTCTCCTCCCAGCCCCCTATTGCTCATGATGATGCGGCACGGTCTTCCATTCCTTCCACCTCTGCTCAAACTACCACTGCTATTGCTCAGCCTCATCCAACAACTCCAGCAGTCTCACAGCTTGGTCTTTTAGCCAAACATGCAAACTCCAAAGTTGACCAGCTTGTTAAGACGTTGCCTAACTTAATCAAGCAGGCTCTCACTCCCATGCAGTCCGCCATAGCAGAGGTTCAGCAAAAAATAGATAGCATATGCTGAGGAACTGCAAGGGCTTGAGTTGAGGATGGAAAAGCTAGAAAGGGGAGAAATGCCCGGTTTGCACGATCTCACGACCGAGGTGGCCTCGATAAAGGTTGAATTTCAAAAGATGCAAAACCTGGACTTCGACGTTTCATCCTTCTTTCCGGGAGCAGGTGACAAGAGTGCTGATGAGGTGCCTGATTTAGGCCTTGATTTTACCAACCTAATGGCCGACCCTGCCGTTCCTACTCCCGTAGACTCACAGGCCCCGACTCCTCCTAGCCGTATTGATATTGCCTCTGATAAGGAAGCTGAGGGAGGAAGTGACAGTGATGAAAAAGAGGATAACTCGTAATTCTCCAGCGATGATGCTCCGCAGCCTGTGGACAAAGGCAAGGCAGCAGCTCCAGCTTCACCTCAGGAGGATGATGCTGTGGATGAGGATAAGCGCGCTCAGCTTGAGGTGGCCTTGCAGAGATCATTGATTGACCGAGGAGGTCCCATAGTTCATACATCAGTTGAGGCATCTAGCAGCTCTCAGATGCCGGATGTGGTCATAGCAGCCCCACCATCAGCTCTAGTGCTAGCCTTGCCTTCTACACCAGAGCTTCCACCGGCAGCAGAGGTCGCACCCTCGATTGTGCCTATGCCATATACACATGAGGGTGATTACCCCGGCACACAGCCAGCTGCCGACTACCATAGCACTTAGTGTGCCTCAGGGAGTCTCGCCTTACACTTTGCACTTTTATTATCTACATTGGGGACAATGCATCGTTCTCAGTTGGGGGTGGGGGTACTTTTGGTGTTTTGATTTGATATTGCCATTTTTGTGCATTTGTGTATCAAACTGGTACAACTTTTATCTATAAAGCAGTGTATATACAATATATTGATATGTCAATACTTGTTTATAATTAGTTAGCCAATCAATTCATCTTGGTTTTTCTTTGTCTAATTCTTTTCCAAGAGTGTAATAGTAGAATCAGAACCTCGTGTGTAAATCAATGTGACCAGTTTAGTGAAATTGTTCAGTGCCAAGCATGCATACCTGTACATAGCACATATCCTCCTATAGTTTCTCGACTCGTCCCAATGATAGATAGATTGACGACTGTCTTAAGGGAACTTGTCTCTATGACCAATCATGTGAATTTAAGGCTCACTTTGTAACTTTATAGCGACCCATAATAGCTTGAAATTGAAAAGTAGTTGCTCGAAAGTGCTAAATAATGTGAATTAAGCAGTTCAGGTACAATGTGTGTAAGTGAGATTTTCTACTTGTATATAGTTCTTGTGTCCACTTCTGTCATCTAGAACTTGCCTGGTTGGTCTTTCAACACTAATGATAGTATGTCCGGTTGGAGGAATGATCTTAGGCATTCGTTGTGTTAATTTGAAACATCTCTCTAGCTTTTCAAACCTACCATTGTGTAAATAATATCACTAGTACCCCTCTTTGAGCCTTCAAACCTTTCTTTGGCCAACTCAAGTACAAACCATTGCCTTTTTGCAAAATGATCCCCTCTTTTGAACCTGTCCCTCATTGAACATTGAAAATGAGGCTATAAGCCTAAGTTGGGGGTGGTGTCAAAGTGAGATAGGCAAGGTTATATATTGAGTCTAAGGCCACATACCTCACAGTGCGTATTAAAGTATTCAAGCTCCAATAGAGTGTATATATATATATATATATATATACATTTGGGAGACTTGAATAAAATTGGGAGAGGTATGCAAGGTGGTTCTATAATCGGGGACTAGATGCTAATGAGGCTATGTGAGTTAAAGAAAATCAAAATGCAACAGAATGAAACTTGTAAGTAGTGTTCAAGGAGAATGAAGTCATATGTACCCAAATGCTTACCTAACCTTCCCTAAACCTACATTACGAGCCTAAAACGTCCTTATGGGACCTCCAACCGATCATTCTTGAAGAAGTGGCGAATTAAAATAAGGACAAGCCTATGGTATGACATGTAGTGGCACTTGAAGTTCCTTCTGAGAGTGAGTGTTCTTTTTTGACTTGTCATTGTGAATATTGTAAATATGGTGAGCATAGGACATCATTTCTGGTGAGAGTGCTTGAACTGTAGAATTTACTTAAGTTGAGCCTTTAGAGTCTAATGCAAATGCAGTCAGCTGAGGTAACATTTAGTCACTATGTGAGGCTCAAAGCTTGCATGATTGGTCTGTCTCTACATGTTAGCTCTTAGTCAAGGAGGAGTGGAATGATTGTTCAAATACATGCTTGAAGAACTGAACATTAGCACAAATCTTGTGTCATTATTGTGTTAAGTGTTAGAAATAAGTGTGGCGTAGGTGTGTTTTGCTTGCTTGAGGACAAACAAGAGCATAAGTTGGGGGTGTTGATGTGCCGGAGAGATTCGGCACATTTACATACTAATTGCTCTTATATTAGCTTGTTTCATTGCAAAATGTAGTCCATACTTATGTGATTTTTGGTTTTACAGATAAAGAGGAAGAAAAGACCAAGGACACAAAAATGGACGCAAAAAGATAAGAAAGAGGGCAAGTTGTGCAAAAGAGGAAATCTGCGGACCAATATGCGGTCGCATACTTCATGTGCGGACCGCAAATAAGCAACCAAATCGCAGAACTAAACAGTGAATGGAGCTGAAATGCATGGCAAGAATGCGATGTCTTTTGCGATCGCACATTCAATATGTGGTCCGCACTTCTGCCGCATAATGAACACAAAGGAAACCTAAGAGGCAAGTCTACGGTGCTTTCTGCAGTCGCACAATCAACATGCGGACTGCAAAATGGTGATGCGATAAACACCTGAACAGCTAGGGTTCCTATCCGTGACGCCGCCTCTCAAGATTGCGGACCACAGACCTGTTATGCGACAGATCTGCGGTCGCATACGTGACCTGGAAGGGCAAACTTGTCCGCTTTTTATCAGATCTTGGTCCCTCTATAAATAGCTTTTTAGAATTTTGTGTAAGGGCATCTTGTGCAGACTTTATACTACACTCCAAGACTTTATTACTTAATCTTTTTGGAAGCTTTTGGTTGAAGAATCTTTTACTTTGTAAGCATTTATGACATTTATTACACCTTGTATTTTACATTTTAGCATGTGTGGCTAAGCCTAAATACTAAGGTTGTGAACCCTAAATGGGTGTTATGTAAATGGGTGTTTAACATTGAATATATGCATAATGGTTGGTTGATATTTCTTCATTTATCATTCTTCATTTAATATTGGTGGTTGCAAACACTAATTAAAGCCATAAAAGTCCTACCTTACGTGAGAAAGTGGGTTAGATTTTGGAAGAAGTAAAGAACAAAAACTCGAGGCCTTACACCTCGTTTAATAGAATCGCTTAGGGATAAGTGGGTTATATTTGACACTTATTGATTGTTATACATTGTGACTCTTAGACTTTTGGGAAAAAGCAAGAGAGGAAATACTACTCAAGTATTGGGAAATATTGGGTGGTTGCATAGAAATCAATTGCATATCAATAACCAACCATTAGAAATATATCATATTAACACCGATGGCATTACACTACATTCATGGGGACACAACCTTGGTTTAATCAATTCTATAGATTAATACATTAAGAATTTTCACTAGTTAAATATTCTAAATCAACCTTCACTCGTACAATCACTCTTACACCATTTCTATGTCACTTCTAACGGAATAGATTCAAGATTCAGGTCGGGTAACACACTAATTCAAGTGATCATTTCACACCTATTCCATATGGGATTCGACCCCAACCTAGTTGGGTTACTATATTTGACACCGATCGCCTTACACTAATTGTAAAAGTTTAATTTGAGTGTATCAAATTTTGGCGCCGTTTCCGGGGAGTACGGTTTTGAAATTACTCATTAGTGTGTACTCTACTTGATATCTAATTCTACTCTATTACACTTTGCTTGTTTTGCTTGGTGTGATAGGTTACAATGTCTGATTACGAGGACGAAGGGGAAGAGAATCCTTTTGCGGATATCGATGAATATATCGATGACACAAATGCAATTGTACCCCCTGCTGTTGGTGCCTCAACATTTAAGGTGGATCATGGTCTAATCCTCATGCTCAAAGCGGAAGGGTTTTTCAGGAATTCCACCGATGACGACCCAACTCAACACTTGAGGAATTTTCTGGGAGTGTGTGCTATGCACAAACAAACCAATGTCTCAGAAGATGCCTTAAGCTTGAGAGTTTTCAAGTACTCCTTGGCCGGTGATGCTAGAAAGTGGCTTCAAAACTTGCCACCAAATTCAATCAGATCATGGCCTGAACTTGTCCGGGCATTCCTAGCAAAATGGTTCCCACAAAGCAAGAAATCTGAGCTTAGAGATAAAATCTTTTTCTTTAAGTAACAACATGGGGAACACTTACATGAGGCATGGGATTGCTTTAAACTATATTTGGTGAGATCGCCAAATCATGGATTCCCTGACTCAATTTTACTTGAGAAGTTTTACATGGGTCTTGATCCCATGAACCAAGCCATTACAAAGAATGCGGCGGATGGATCTTTTATGGACAAGTCTTTTGCTAGAGTGACTCAAATCCTCGACAAGATGGCCAAACATAATCAAGCATGGCATTCTGAGGATTGATCCAGTGGAATAGCTTATGGGTCTCCTTCTTTGACAAATTTGATCAAGAAAACCAAGAGAGAGACCAAATCATTGCGGGGTTGGCCACTAATGTCAATGTGTCGACCAAGATGTTTACAGAAAATCAAACAAAGAAAGTCAACGTTGTCGAGGACATGCCGTCCAATTCTAATGAAGATTTTGAAGAGGGGAATTACATCAACAACCCTCAAGGAGGAGGGTATCAAAGGCAATACTATCAAGGTCAAGGAGCACAAAACCAATGGAGGCCAAACCCGCAAGGGCAAGGAAACCAACATTGGAGGTATGACCAAGGTAGTTCACAACAAAAAAATTAGGGCAACAACAACAACAATTTTTCTAACCGGAGTGAAAATCCTTATGTTCCTCCAAAAGGACAACATTCGAACCAAGGGTCCTCAAGTGATTCAAAATTGGAAGCTATGCTAGAGAGAGTGCTACAAAATCAAGAAAAGTCCGATGCTTCATTGAGGAACATGACCGAGGTCGTTGGCTCTCATACCGCTTCCATCCAAAAGTTGGAAATGCAAATGAGAGATCTTTCCAAGGAACAAAACCCCAAGCAAAAGGGAACACTACCTAGTGACACGATTGCAAACCCAAGAGGTAGTGGAAGTGGTCCAACCTCTCATGTCATGGCAATCACCACTAGGAGTGGAAAAGTACTACTTGGAGAGAAGGAACACATAGTTGAAGATGTGGAGACCAAGCAAATGGTTGAGAGTGAAGAACAAGAGGTTATTGAAGTTGAAAAGCAAAAAGTTGTTGTGGTTGACAAACCAAAAGTTGTTGAAATTGAAAGAATTCCGGAAAAGGCTAGAGCACAACAAGAAGATCGAGAAGAGGAAAAGGAAAAGGGGAACGAGTCATCAAAACCTCTTCCACCTATTCGTAGACCTCCTCCTCCATTCCCTCAAAGGCTAGCAAGGAAGATTGATGATAGCAAGCTTGAAAAGTTCTACGATATTCTCAAACAATTGACGGTGAACATACCTTTTGTAGAAGCTTTTCAAGAAATGCCAGGGTTCGCTAAGTACTTGAAAGATTTGATCACTAAAAATAAGACCTCAAAGCATGAGGTGGTAAGCATGACTCACAGGGTAAGCTCTATCATTGCTACAACCCCGGTTCAAAAGAAGGAGGATCCGGGGGCCTTTACTATACCTTGTACTATTGGGACGCGTGAATTTGCAAGGGCCTTATATGATAATGAAGCTAGCATTAACTTAATGCCACTAGCCATATTTAAGCAAGCGGGATTGGGTATGCCTAGACCTAAAAGCATGAGATTGCAAATGGCCGATCGTTCCATCAAGCGGCCGGTCGGAATTGTGGATGATGTACTAGTGAAAGTGGGGAAATTCCATTTACCCGCGGACTTTGTGATTCTTGATTGTGTTGTGGATAAAGAGATCCCTATCATTTTGGGAAGACCATTCTTGGCTACGGGCCGAGCACTCATGGATTCTGAGAGAAATGAGATAAAGTTCCGGGTGAATGATGAAGAAGTCACTTTTGAAGCTAGCAAGGGCATGAAGCTACCCCACGAATATGAGAGCATCTCAATGATAGAAGCGGTTGATGAGGTAGAGGATGCCGTGGAATTGAAAATGGAAGAACAATGCCTTGGTGAGGCATTAGCGGCAATCCTAGTAAATTTTGAAAGGGAAAACATGGATGGGTACATAGAATCGGTGTATGCATTGGATGGTCTTGGATCCTATACGTACAAGCCGGCAAAGCTCTCTCTTGACTTAGAGAATAGAGCTACTCCCCCCGCCAAGCCATCAATCATTGAGCCACCACAATTAGAGCTCAAACCACTCCCTTCACATTTGAGGTATAAATTTCTTAGCTCTAATGATACTTTACCCGTAATTGTGTCTTCTTTATTGAATGATGTGCAGGTAGAGCAATTATTGGAAGTCCTAAGGGAGCACTGGTAAGCAATTGGGTGGACAATCGCCGACATCCGTGGCATTCCCGCGGGTATTTGTGAACACAAAATCTAATTGGATAATGACACCAAGCCAAAGGTGGAGCATCAAAGGCGACTAAATCCTTCAATACAAGAAGTCGTGAAAAAGGAAATTATCAAGTGGTTAGACGCCGGAGTTGTCTACCCAATCGCCGATAGTTCTTGGGTGAGCCCAGTACAATGGGTGCCAAAGAAGGGGGGCATAACCGTGATTGAAAATGAAAAACATGAGCTCATCCCTACTAGAACGGTGACCGGGTGGAGAGTGTGCATGGATTATCGGAAACTCAACAATGCAACTTGCAAGGATCATTTCCCTATGCCTTTTATTGATCAAATGCTTGATCGGCTAGCGGGCAGAGCCTTCTATTGCTTTCTTGATGGATACTCTGGCTACAACCAAATCAACATTGCTTTGGAAGATCAAGAGAAAACAACTTTCACTTGTCCTTATGGGACATTTGCTTTTAGCCGGGTGCCATTTGGGTTGTGTAATGCTCCGGCGACCTTTCAAAGATGCATGATGTCGATATTTACCAATATGGTGGAAGATGTTCGAGAGATTTTCATGGATGACTTCTCTGTTGTTGGTGATTCCTTTGAGCATTGTCTTGAAAATCTTAGACAAGTGCTCACGAGATGCGAAGAAATGAATCTTGTGCTAAATTGGGAAAAATGCCACTTCATGGTGGATGAAGGTATTGTGTTGGGGCACAAGATTTCTAAACATGGCATTGAAGTTGATCGGGCAAAGATCAAAATCATTTCTAAACTTCCTCCACCAAATTTAGTGAAAGGTGTTCGAAGCTTTCTGGGCCACGCCGGATTCTATCGGAGATTCATCAAGGATTTTTCCAAAATTGCACACCCAATGTGCAAGTTTCTTGAAAAGTATGCAAAATTCATGTTTGATGACAAGTGCTGCAAAGCGTTTGAGGAATTAAAGTTGAGGCTTACCACGACACCCATTATTGTCACTCCCGATTGGACTCTTCCTTTTGAACTCATGTGTGACGCCAGTGGTATAGCTATTGGAGCAATGCTAGGTCAACGCCACAAAAAGATACTTCATCCGGTCTATTATGCAAGTAAAACTCTTAATGGGGCACAAATGAATTACATTGTCACTGAGCAAGAGCTTCTTGCCATTGTGTATGCTTTTGAAAAATTCCGGGCCTATTTTTTGGGGTCCAAGGTGGTGGTCTACACGGATCATTCGGCTCTTTGATACCTCATGGCAAAGAAAGATGCAAAACCTAGACTAATTCGGTGTGTTCTCTTGTTGCAGGAATTTGACTTTGAAGTAAAAGATCGCAAAGGTACTCAAAATCAAGTTGCAGACCACTTGTCAAGGCTTGAGGAAGCAGGGAGGCCTAAAGAAGAGCTTGACATAAATGATGCATTCCCCGATGAACATATATTGGCACTTTCCAATACCTTTGCTCCTTGGTATGCCGACATTGCAAATTATTTGGTGAGCGAGGTCATTCCGGAAGGGTTAGAACCCCGTCAAAAGAAAAAATTCTTGAGGGATTGTCGGCAATACTACTGGGAGGAGCCTTATTTGTTTCGAGTGTGTGCTGACAACATCATCCAGAGGTGCGTACCAGAGGAAGAAATCATGCAAATCCTCAAGGCATGTCATGACTCACCGGTTGGAGGCCATCATGGATGCAATAGATCTGCGGCAAAGATTCTTGAATGTGGCTACTATTGGCCTTCCATCTATCATGATGCAAACCAATTTGCAAAAGCTTGTGAGCAGTGTCAACGACAAGGTTCAATCTCCAAAAGGCATGAAATGCCTATGCAATATGTGTTGGAGATAGAAATCTTTGATGTATGGGGAATTGATTTCATGGGCCCCTTTGTGAGTTCCTATGGGATGAAGTATATTTTGGTGGCTGTGGACTACGTCTCAAAATGGGTTGAAGTCATTGCCTTACCAAACAATGAGGCGAGGAGTGTGACCACTTTTTTGAAGAAGAATATATTCACTCGGTTTGGCACTCCTAAAGCCATTCTTAGTGATGGGGGATCGCACGTCTGCAACAAAGCATTCAAAGGGTTACTTGAGAAATATGGGGTGAAACACAAGGTGGCTACACCATACCATCCGCAGTCGAGTGGTCAAGTTGAGGTTTCAAATTGAGAGATCAAGAGTATCCTAGCCAAGACTGTGAACGCCAACAGAACTGACTGGTCCAGAAGATTAGATGATGCATTGTGGGCCTACCGCACGGCCTTCAAGACTCCCATTGGTACTTCTCCCTACCGACTCATTTTTGGGAAGGCATGCCATTTACCGGTTGAGCTGGAGCATATGGCCATGTGGGCACTCAAGAAGCTCAATTTAGAATGGGCGGAAGCTGCAAACTTGAGATTGATGCAACTAAATGAACTAGAGGAATTTCGATTCCATGCATATGAGAGCGCAGCGGTATACAAGGAGCGGATGAAATTTGTTCATGACAAAAATATCTTGAAAAGAGAGTTCAAGACGGGTGACCTCGTCTTACTCTTCAACTCAAGATTAAAATTGTTTCCGGGCAAATTGAAATCGAAATGGTCTGGCCTCTTTAAAGTGGTGAGTGTATCCCCATACGGAGTTGTAGAGTTAGAATCTACTGACGGGTCTCGGACATTTCAAGTAAATGGCCAACGCATCAAACACTACTTGGGTGTTGATGGTGAGAAAAAGGTGATAGAGCAACTGGCTCTACAAGATGGACCCTGCCCGTCAAAAGGATGAAATTGGAGAAATCAGTCCCATCGTGCTGCGATGTTAAATCAAGCGCTGCATGGGAGGCAACCCATGGGTGGTAACACCGTCTTTGAATATTGAATTTTCTTTGTTCGTGTATTTCCTTAACATCTCTGAAATGTAGGGAACCCAAACAGTAATGATATTTGGTGGATGCACACATGGACAGATATGCGGAAGAAAGAGGGTAGAAATGCGGTAGAAATGCGACTGCATAATTGATTTGCGGACCGCAAATCTACCGCAAACCAGTGAGCCCTTTAAATTGGAAGTTGCAATGCGTCAATTCTGCGGTCCGCATATTAGTTGTGCGATCGCAGAATGGACCGCAAAAGTGACTCTGAGAAACCTACGCGTCGCAACAATATGCGACCATTATGCGGACCGCAAAATAGTTCTGCGATCGCATAATGGCCCGCAGACTTGGCATCACAAAAGTGTGTAACTCCCCCCAGGTATGTTTCTAAATGCCCTACATGACAGAACAAAAAAAAGAGAATAAAACAAACAAAAGACAAAGAGGAGAAAAACAAAAAGAAAAAGAACGAACAAAGGCAAGTTCGAATCGGCACTCCAGGCATTCTCCTGTGAATCAATAGCATTCTCAACATCTGGTATGTGTACTGTTTCTCCCATCTCCATTGTTTAAATAGTTTGAGGAAAAAGTTGTGGGAAATGGTTGTGGGCTTAATAGCATGGCTAGGGTAGTAATGAATTAGACGTTGGGGTAGAAATTTTTTGAAGATTGGGCACCCATGGTTGAACAGTTGAACTGTTCCATTAAGTTGCTCAGTTCTGCGGTCCGCATGTCTAAAATGCGAACCGCATTGTTGTCGCAGACCTAGCCCTAGGTCAGATGAAGAAGACAACTTATGCAGTCACTATGCGATCGCATTATCACTTTGCGGTCCGCAAATTGACCGCATAACTGTCACCTTGGTAGCCCTCTCAAGCATTGAAATATGCAATTGAGTATGCGGCCGCAGAATTGATCTGCAGTCCACAAACTCAACGCAAAGTAAAACAGTGAAATGGGAAATTTGGACTTTGCAAGGAGCCATTCTGCGATGAGTATGCGGTCCGCATAACCGTTATGTGACCGCATATATCATCGCAGAATGGAATGAAACTTCAGCATAAAAAATTGTGCGACGACTCTGCGGTCCGCAGTCCTATTTTGCGATCGCAGAGTGCGTCGCATCCTTGCTCTCAATTAAATGTTTCCTATTCTCTGCCCTACTGCTATACTAACAATGCTCCCTTTGCAGACATGGCTCAAAAAAGACTTGCAAACAGGCCCCGTGCTTCTAAAATACAACGAGTGGACTCGCCACGAGAAGAAAATGACCAACCTGAGGAAGCAGATACCCAGCCTGCAGTTGACATACATGCTGAGGCAAGGAGAAAACAGGCTGCGGAAGGACTTTCACATCATCTCCGCTGGGGCATTGAGGGGTCGTGGGATAAATATAAAGCCGGGCTTGAACGGAGAAAGCTCCTCCCTGAGAAGCGATTGAGACTAAATGGGCTTAAAGAAAAGTACCCCCATATCCTTACCAACATCAAGCGGAGAAAATGGATGAGATTCACTGACCCTCCGGCCAAATACAATGAATCCATTGTTCGGGAGTTCTATGCCAATTATGGAGCTTCCCGGACCAAAAAGCATAAAAGGCAAAAGATGTACCTTGACAAGGTGGAAGTTCGAGGTATCCCAGTCAAATGCAGTGCAAAAGCCATAAACAAGTTGTTGGTCCCAGACCGGGACGGGGACACCTCCACATCTGAGTATAAAGCCAAATTTGCCAACAGAGAGAGTGAAAGAAGCTGGATTGCATCCGTCATCGCAACTAGAACCCCTGTATGGATACAACCGGGGAAAAGGATTTATAAGGAGAGCTTCTCAAGGGAAGGGAGATACTGGCTTACATTTCTCGCATCCAGATTGATCCCAACGAATCATGAGACAGACATCTCCATCGAGAACGCCCTCCTCATTGCTTGTATCATATAGGGCGTTAAAGTGAATGTGGGAGAAATAATTTTCCAAGAAATGGGGAAAAGAGCAATGCAAGATGCCACTTCTCTTCCGTTCCCGTTGTTGATCACTGCTTTGTGCCATGAGGTCCAAGTTCTTGTCGACCTCCGGGATGCGACAGGTCAGGAGCAAGGTATTATAGACATCAACCGCCTTGCTGATGCGGTGATACCTCCTCCAGCAGTTGTTGAGGAAGACCAACTCTCCTCCCAGCCCCCTATTGCTCATGATGATGCGGCACAGTCTTCCATTCCTTCCACCGCTGCTCAAACTACCACTGCTACTGCTTAGCCTCATCCAACCACTTCGGAAGTCTCACATCTTGGTCTTTTAGCCAAACATGCAAACTCCAAAGTTGACCAGCTTGTTAAGACATTGCCTAACTTAATCAAGCAGGCTCTCACTCCCATGCAGTCCGCCATAGCAGAGATTCAGCAAAAATAGATAGCATATGTTGAGCGACTGCAAGGGCTTGAGTTGAGGGTGGAGAAGCTAGAAAGGGGAGAAATGACCGGTTTGCATGATCTCAAGATAGCGGTGGGCTCGATGAAGGTCGAATTTCAAAAGATGCAAAACCTGGACTTCGACGTTTCATCCTTCTTTCCGGGAGCAGGTGACAAGAGTGCTGATGAGGTGCCTGATTTAGGGCTTGATTTCACCAACCTAATGGCCGACCCTGCCGTTCCTACTCCTAGAGACTCACAGGCCCCAGCTCCTCCTAGCCGTATTGATATTGCCTCCGATGAGGAAGCTGAGGGAGGTAGTGACAGTGATGAAGAAGAGGATGACTCGGGATTCTCCAGCGATGATGCTCCGCAGCCTGTAGACAAAGGGAAGGCAGCAGCTCCAGCTTCACCTCAGGAGGATGATGTTGTGGATGAGGATGAGCACGCTCAGCTTGAGGTGGCCTTGCAGAGATCATTGATTGAACGAGGAGGTCCCACAGTTCATACATCAGTTAAGGCATCTAGCAGCTCTCAGATGCCGGCTGTTGTCATAGCAGCCCCACCATCAGCTCCAGTGCCATCCTTGCCTTCTACACCAGAGCTTCCACCGGCAGCAAAGGTCGCACCCTCGACTGTGCCTATGCCAGATACACAGGAGGGTGATCACCTCGGCACACAGCCAGCTGCTGACTCCCATAGCACTTAGTGTGCCTCAGGGAGTCTCTCCTCAGACTTTGCACTTTTATTATCTGCATTGGGGACAATGCTTCGTTCTCAGTTGGGGGTGGGGGTACTTTTGGTATTTTGATTTGATATTGCCATTTTTGTGCTTTTGTGTATCAAACTTGTACAACTTTGATCTATAAAGCAGTGTATATACAATATTTTGATCTGTCAATACATGTTTATGATTAGTTAGCCAATCAATTTCTCTTGGTTTTTCTTTGTCTGATTCTTTTCCAAGAGTGTAATAGTAGAATTAGAACCTCGTGTGTAAATCAATGTGACCAGTTTAGTGAAATTGTTCAGTGCCAAGCATGCAAACCTGTACATAGAACATATCCTCCTATAGTCATTTTTTCTCGACTCGTCCCAATGATAGATAGATTGACGATTGTCTTAAGGGAACTTGTCTCTATGACCAATCTTGTGAATTTAAGGCTCACTTTGTAACTTTATAGCGACCCATAGAAGCTTGAAATTGCAAAGTAGTTGCTCGAAAGTGCTAAACATTGTGAATTAAGCAGTTCAAGTACAATGTGTGTAAGTGAGATTTTCTACTTGTATATAGTTCTTGTGTCCACTTCTGTCATCTAGAACTTGCCTGGTTGGTCTTTCAATACTAATGATAGTATGTCCGGTTGGAGAAATGATCTTAGGCATTCGTTGTGTTAATTTGAAACATCTCTCTAGCTTTTCAAACCTACCATTGTGTAAATAATATCACTAGTACCCCTCTTTGAGCCTTCAAACCTTTCTTTGGCCAACTCAGTACAAACCATTCCCTTTTTGCAAAATGATCCCCTCTTTTGAACCCGTCCCTCCTTGAACATTGAAAATGAGGCTATAAGCCTAAGTTGGGGGTGGTGTCAAAGTCAGATAGGCAAGGTTATATATTGAGTCTAAGGCCACATACCTCATAGTGCGTATTAAAGTATTCAAGCTCCAATAGAGTATAAAATATATATATATATATATATATATATATATATATATATATATATATATATATATATATATATATATATATATATATATATATATATATATATTGTGGAAACTTGAATAAAATTGGGAGAGGTATGCAAGGTGGTTCTATAATAAGGGACTAGATGCTAATGAGGCTATGTGAGTTAAAGAAAATCAAAATGCAACAGAATGAAACTTGTAAGTAGTGTTCAAGGAGGATGAAGTCATATGTACCCAAATGCTTACCTAACCTTCCCTAAACCTACATTACGAGCCTAAAAAGTCCTTATAGGATCTCCAACCGATCATTCTTGAAGAAGTGGTGAATTAAAATAAGGGCAAGCCTATAGTATGACATGTAGTGGCACTTGAAGTTCCTTCTGAGAGTGAGTGTTCTTTTTTGACTTGTCCTTGTGAATATTGTAAATATGGTGAGTATAGGACATCATTTCTGGTGAGAGTGCTTGAACTGTAGAATTTACTTAAGTTGAGCCTTTAGAGTCTAATGCAAATGCAGTCAGTTGAGGGTGACATTTAGTCACAATGTGAGGCTCAAAGCTTGCATGATTGGTCTGTCTCTACATGTTAGCTCTTAGTCAAGGAGGAGTGGAACGATTGTTCCAATACATGCTTGAAGAACTGAACATTAGCACAAATCATGTGTCATTATTGCGTTAAGTGTTAGAAATAAGTGTGGCGTAGGTGTGTTCTGCTTGCTTGAGGACAAGCAAGAGCTTAAGTTGGGGGTGTTGATGTGCCGGAGAGATTCGGCACATTTACATAGTAATTGATCTTATATTAGCTTGTTTCATTACAAAATGTAGTCCATACTTATGTGATTTTGTGGTTTTACAGATAAAGAGGAAGAAAAGACCAAGGACACAAAAATGGACGCAAAAAGATAAGAAAGAGGGCAAGTTGTGCAAAAGAGCAAATCTGTGGACCAATATACGGTCGCATACTTCATGTGCGGACCGCAAATAAGCAACCAAATCGCATAACTAAACAGTGAATGGAGCTGAAATGCATGGCAAGAATGCGATGTCTTTTGCGATCGCACATTCAATTTGCGGTCCGCACTTCTGCCGCATAATGAACACAAAGGAAACCTAAGAGGCAAGTCTGCGGTGCTTTCTGCAGTCGTACAATCAACATGCAGACCGCAGAATGGTGACGCAATAAACACATGACAGCTAGGGTTCCTATCTACGACGCCGCCTCTCAAGATTGCGGACCGCAGACCTGTTATGCGACAGATCTGCGGTCGCATACGTGACCTGGAAGGGCAAACTTGTTCGCTTTTTGTCAAATCTTGGTCCCTCTATAAATAGCTTTTTAGAATTTTGTGTAAGGGCATCTTGTGCAGACTTTATACTACACTCCAATACTTTATTACTTCATCTTTTTGGAAGCTTTTGGTTGAAGAATCTTTTACTTTGTAAGCATTTATGACATTTATTACACCTTGTATTTTATATTTTAGCATGTGTGGCTAAGCCTAAATACTAAGGTTGTGAACCCTAAATGGGTGTTATGTAAATGGGTGTTTAACATTGAATATATGCATAATGGTTGGTTGATATTTCTTCACTTCTCATTCTTCATTTATTATTGGTGGTTGCAAACACTAATTAAAGCCAGTAAAGTCCTATCTTACTTGGGAAAGTGGGTTAGATTTTGGAAGAAGTAAAAAACAAAAACTCGAGGCCTTACACCACGTTTAATAGAATCGCTTAGGGATAAGTGGGTTTTATTTGGAACTTATTGATTGTTATACATTGTTACTCTTAGACTTTTGGGAAAAAGCAAGAGAGGAAATACTACTCAAGTATTGGGAAATATTGGGTAGTTGCACAGAAATCAATTGCATATCTTTAATCAACCATTAGAAATATATCATATTAACACCGATGGCATTACACTACATTTATGGGGACACAACCTTGGTTTATTCAATTCTATAGATTATTACATTAAGCATTTTCACTAGTTAAATATTCTAAATCAACCTTCACTCATACTATCACTCTTACACCATTTCTATGTCACTTATAACGGAATAGATTCAAGATTCGAGTCGGGTAACTGTGATGACCCGGCCCGTCGTCATGGTAATTACCACCCTGTTATGTTGTAATTACATAATTCATGCTTTTATATCGGTATTAGAGTCTATCGGGGAAGTTAGGATTGAATTGAATTGAAAATGAGGCATATAGCCTTTTTGAAGGAAACTTGAATAAGGAAAGTCAACCCGGAGTTGACTATTTAGTTAGAGAGCTCGGAATCAAATTCTGATGATTCGGTTAGTTCCGGGAGGTGAATTGTGACTTAGGGGAGCGATCGGAATTGAATTTGGAGGCCCGGTGTAGAAATAGGCTTGAATTGGCTAAGGTTGAATTTTGGCAAAATCCGAACGGTAGGTGAGATTTTGATCCGGGTGTCGAAATGGAATTCCGACAGTTGCAGTAGCTCCGTTAGGTGATTTTGGATGTGCCTGCAAAATTTCAGGTCATTCGGACGTCGTTTAGTCGGGTTTTTGATTGATTTTGTAATTCGGAATGTTTTAAGGAACTTAGGCTTTTATTTGATGTGAATTATGGGTTTTGATGTTATTAGACATGTTTTGAGGATTGGAGCAAGTTCGAATAAGGTATTAAGATGTGTTGGTGTGTTTGGATGAGGTCCCGGGGGCCTCGGGGTGTTTTCGGATGGTTAATCGGGAGAAAAACATGGAAATTGCAGGTTTGAAGAGTCCTGTTTCTGTTGTTTCCGCTCCTGCGGAATTATGGGCGCAGGAGCGAGTCCGCAGAAGCGGACAAGGAGCGCAGAAGCGCTGGGCATCGCAGAAGCAGAACATTTTCCGCTGAAGCGGCATCGTTGGAGCGGAAGGTGAGCCGCAGAAGCGGCCAAGGGCCATGGGGTGAAGGATCCGCAGAAGCGGAAGACTTGTCGCCTAAGCGAGTCCGCAGGAACGGACTCTGATGCGCAGAAGCGGTAAGGCTCGCAGGAGCGGGAGGGGATTCGCAGGAGCGATCTTGCAGGAGCGAGACCTGGGCCGCAGAAGCGGAGCTGGGCGGCTAGGAGTGTTTTCGCAGAAGCGACTGTTTGGTCGTAGAGGCGGCCTCGCAGAGGCGGCCTCGCAGAGGCGGATTTTGGTCTGCAGAAGCGGAAATCGCGCTTGTGTTAAAAATAACAGAAGGGTTAAAATTTCATGTTGCAAAACATTTGGGGCTCGGTTCTTGAAGGCGAATTTGGCGATTTGGGCGAGTTATTGCTGGGAGAACATCGGGTTATCATCGGAGGTGAGTTTTATGGTTCCTTTACGCGTTTTTATCATGAAATCCTCCTTTAATTCACGAAAATTGGATCAAACTGTAGGAAAATTTAGCCTAAGCCGGGGTTTTGGTAAATTGCCGATTTGAGTGGGCAAATGGAGTCCGAATTTGGTAAATTTGATATGCCTAGACTCATATTGAGATGAGGGTTCCGAATATGTAACTTTTATAATTTTTCGAGAAGCGCACCAAAAGTCGGGTTTTGACAACTTGTGGGTTTTGGTATAAATTGGGTTATTTCGAATGAATTTCGTGAAATTAGCATATATTGATGCATTCTCTATGATTTTGAGCAGATTTGGCACCCGAGGAGATTGATTTGCGAGGCAAGCGCAAGGCGGATTGAAGCTTCTACCGGTTCGAGGTGAGTGGTGGTAGTAAACAATGTACTGAGGGTTTGAAACCCCGTACTAGCACTTCACAATGCTATATTGAGATGAGACACGCGTTCTATGATGGGCGTGGTGACATTGTGATTGGGGGTTCGGACTTAGTCCTTCCCGGCTAATAGAATACTGTGTTGTATGACTGTTACTGAGAGTATAACTGTACAACTGGGCTAATAGCCATGTTTGGGGCCTTGTGCCGATCTATAGAGCATTAGGGAACCTATAGAGCTAGGTGACCCTTATATCATGTTGGAAACTTACACTCAGTCGTAGCTCTAGCTGTATAGCATAATATGAGCATGTACTAGATGTGTACATTGAGAGAGATTATCTAGGGTGGAATTCCCTGTTCTAGCTGAGTGGGCCTGAAAGGCCAAGTCTATATTGACTGAGACAGGGTCAAGGACCCAATGTGATATATTATATTGGGCCTGAGAGGCCATGTATATACTGATCGGGATAGGGTCGAGGACCCATTATGGGGTATTATATATATATATATACCTATATTGGATCGGGCTGCACGCCGCAACAATATATATATTGGATCGGACTGCACGCCGCAGTAATATACATGTAATATACATGTGGGACGGACTGCACGCCGCAGTATTATTGCGCTTGGGCTGTAGGAGCCCTTCGGAGTCTGAGTCTGCACACATTCTCAGTGAGCACTGGTGTATATTATGGGATCGGGCTGCGCGCCGCAGCAGTATAAATATATATACATATAAATATTGGATCGGACTGCACGCCGCAGTAATACATGTGTGGATCGGGCTGCACGCCGCGGTATAATAGTGCTTGGGCCTAGGGAGCCCCTCCGAAGTCTGTATACACCCCCAGTGAGCGCCGTCGACGTTAAATGGAGCGGGCTGCGCGCCGCAGCGGTATATGTATTGGAGCGGGCTGCACGCCGCAGCATTATACTTAATCATATCCTATTATCTACTTAAATACTTATACATTATAGACATAGGTATGTGTCTTTATATGTTGAGATGGCCGTACACCGTAGGGTACGAGTGAGGGTTGGATCAGTGTAGAATCTTGTAGAGATAAACGTGGATTGGAGATTTGAGTATTTCTATAGTGATGACGTACCTGTGAGGGTTGCCTTAGAACTGCTAAGTGATAGCACATGAGTTCTTACCTTCAGTTATTATTTATTATTGTTACTCACTGAGTTGAAATATACTCACTCCACTCCCTTGCACTTTCTGTGCAGATCCACAAGTGCCCGAGAGCAGTTGAGACATTGTAGCTGCTGATCCTTGTCTACTATTGCAGAGATTACGAGGTAGCTGCCAGCGTCCGCCGAGCTTGTTTTCTCCTTCTTTATCATCTTGTTGATTTCCTATTTGCCTAGACTTGATTGTATTAGGATGCTATTCTGTAGAGGCTCAGTCTCGTGACACCACGATATGTTTGGGACCGTATTTTGTATGTTTTACGTTTCGGTTATCACCTGATATGATCATTCACTTTTTAAGTTTAATTTGATTAATAACTGGCTGGGTTAAGGGATAATATGGTCGGGCTTGCCTAGCATTGTGTTGGGCGCGCTATCACGACCAGGGTTTGGGTCGTGACAAGTTGGTATCAGAGCCTAGGTTAACAGGTCTCGCGAGTCTTGAGCCGGTTGGTAGAGTCTCGTGGATCGGTGCGGGGACGCCTGTACTTATCCTCGGGAGGCTGCAAACCTTTTTAGGAAAAGTTTCAATTCTTGGAATTCTTGTGATGTCTTTTGGGATGACCAACGCCCCAACAGCATTTATGCATCTGATGAACAGTGTATTCAGGCCGTATCTTGATTCATTTGTGATTGTGTTCATTGACGACATTCTAGTCTACTCTTGTAGCCAGGAGGAGCATGCTCGACACTTGAGTATTGTGTTGCAGAGGTTGAGAGAGGAGAAGTTGTATGCCAAGTTCTCCAAATGTGAGTTCTGGCTTGAGTCCTTGGCATTCTTAGGGCATGTGGTGTCCTGTGATGGTATTCAGGTAGATCCGAGGAAGGTCGAGGCAGTGCAGAGTTGGCCCAGACCGACCTCAGTTACTGAGATCCGTAGCTTTCTGGGATTGGCAGGGTATTATCGCCGATTCGTTCAGGGATTCTCTTCTATTGCTTCACCCTTGACTAGATTGACTCGGAAGGGTGTTCCTTTCTTATGGTCCGAGGAGTGCGAGGAGAGCTTTCGGAAGCTCAAGACAGCACTGACCACAGCACCAGTCTTGATTCTACCGACAGCTTCAGATTCTTATACTGTATATTGTGATGCCTCAGGAGTGGGCATTGGTTGTGTGTTGATGCAGGAGGGTAGGGTCATTGCTTATGCTTCTCGTCGGTTGAAGCCCCACGAGAAGAACTACCCTGTTCATGATTTGGAGCTAGCAGCCATAGTTCATGCTTTGAAGATTTGGAGGCATTACCTGTATGGCGTCTCCTGTGAGGTGTTCACGGATCATCGCAGCCTTCAGCACTTATTCGGACAGAAGGACCTTAATTTGAGACAGCGGAGGTGGTTGGAGTTGCTTAAGGACTATGATATCACTATTTTGTATCATCCGGGGAAGGCCAATGTGGTGGCCGATGCCTTGAGTCGGAAGGCGGTTAGCATGGGCAGCTTAGCTTTCATCCCAGTTGGGGAGAGGCCATTTGCTTATGATGTTCAGGCCTTAGCCAATCGGCTAGTGAGATTTGATATTTCGGAGCCGAGTCGGGTGTTGGCTTGTGTTGTTTCTCGATCTTCCTTATATGATCGCATCAGGGAGCGACAGTATGATGACCCACATTTGCTTGTCCTTAAGGACAGAGTGCAGCATAATGATGTTAGAGATGTGACTATCGACAGTGATGGTGTTCTGAGGATGCAGGGCTGTATATGCGTGCCCAATGTTGATGGTTTGCGGGAGTTGATACTTGAGGAGGCACACGGTTCGCGGTACTCTATTCACCAGGTGCCGCAAAGATGTACCAAGACTTGAGACAACACTACTGGTGGAGGAGAATGAAGATGGATATTGTTAGGCATGTAGCTAAGTGCCTCAATTGCCAGCAGGTCAAATATGAGCATCAGAGACCGGGCGGTGTTCTTCACCGTATGGTTATTCCCGAGTGGAAATGGGAGAGGATCACCATGGATTTTGTTACTGGGCTCCCTCGGACAGCGAGAAAGTTTGATTCTGTATGGGTGATTGTTGATCGGCTGACTAAGTCCGCACATTTCATCCCAGTTAGTACTACTTACTCATCGGAGCGGTTTGGCAGCGATCTTTATTCGGGAGATTGTCAGGTTGCATGGGGTCCCAGTGTCTATTATATCTGATAGAGGCACTCAGCTCACTTCTCAATTTTGGAGAGCATTTCAGCGAGAGATGGGTACGAGGGTTGAGTTGAGTACAGCATTTCACCCCCAGACAGACGGGCAGTCTGAGCGCACTATTCAGATTCTGGAGGATATGTTGCGAGCATGTGTGATTGACTTTGGTGGTTCGTGGGATGAGTTCTTACCACTTGCCGAGTTTGCCTACAACAACAGTTATCAGTCGAGTATTCAGATGGCCCCGTATGAGGCATTGTATGGCAGACGATGTAGATCCCCCGTCGGATAGTTTGAGCCTGGTGAGGATCGATTGATAGGGACTGAGTTAGTTCAGGATGCTCTGGATAGAGCAAAGTTGATCCAGGAGAGGCTTCGCACAGCACAGTCTCGCCAGAAGAGTTATGCGGACCGTAGGGTTCGGGAGTTGTCTTTCATGGTTGGTGAAAGAGTATTGTTGAAGGTTTCACCCATGAAGGGGGTCATGAGGTTCGGGAGGAAAGGGAAGTTGAGTCCCAGGTACATTGGTCCTTTTGAGATACTCAGGAGAGTTGGAGAGGTGGCATATGAGTTAGCCTTGCCACCCAGCTTATCCAGCGTTCATCCAGTATTCCATGTGTCTATGCTCCGAAAGTACATCGGAGATCCGTCCCATGTATTAGACTTCAGTACCATTCAGCTTGATGGTGATCTATACTATAATGTGGAGCCTATTGCTATTTTGGGTCGCCAAGTAAGTAAGTTGAGGTCGAAGGAGATTGCATCAAGTAAGGTTCAGTGGAGAGGTCGACCCGTAGAGGAGGCTACTTGGGAGGTTGATCAGGAGATGCGGAGCGGATACCCTCAGCTATTCGAGACTTCAGGTATGTTTCTTGACCCGCTCGAGGACGAGCGTTTGCTTAAGAGGGGAAAAATGTGACGACCCGGCCGGTCGTCACGGTAATTACCACCCCGTTATGTTGTAATTACATAATTCATGCTTTTATATCGGTATTAGAGTCTATCGGGGAAGTTAGGATTGAATTGAATTGAAAATGAGGCATATAGCCTTTTTTGAAGGAAACTTGAATAAGGAAAGTCAACCCGGAGTTGACTATTTAGTTAGAGAGCTCTAAATCGAATTCTGATGATTCGATTAGTTCCGGGAGGTGAATTGTGACTTAGGGGAGCGATCGGAATTGAATTTGGAGGCCCGGTGTAGAAATAGGCTTGAATTGGCTAAGGTTGAATTTTGGCGAAATCCGAACGGTAGGTGAGATTTTGATCCGGTGTCGGAATGGAATTCCAAAAGTTGTAGTGCTCCGTTAGGTGATTTTGGATGTGCCTGCAAAATTTCAGGTCATTTGGACGTTATTAGACATGTTTTGAGGATTGGAGCAAGTTCGAATAAGGTATTAAGATGTGTTGGTGTGTTTGGATGAGGTCCCGGGGGCCTCGGGGTGTTTTCGGATGGTTAATCGGGAGAAAAACATGGAAATTGCAGGTTTAAAGAGTTCCGGTTCTGTTGTTTTCGCTCCTGCGGAAATGGGGGCGCAGGAGCGAACCCGGAAGAGCGGAAAATGAGCGTAGAAGCGCTGGGGTTCGCAGAGGCGGATCCTGGTCCGCATGGGCGGCACCGCAGGTGCGGAAGGAAAGACCGCAGAAGCGGTCTGGGCTCGTTATGGGAGGATCCGCAGAAGCAGAAGACTTGTCACCTAAGCGAGTCCGCAGGAGCGGACTCTGATGCACAGAAGCGGTAAGGCTCGTAGGAGCGGAAGGGGATTCGCAGGAGCGGTGTCGCAGGAGCGAGACCTGGGCCGCAGAAGCGGAGCTGGGCGGCTAGGAGTGTTTTCGCAGAAGCGACCGTTTGGTCGCAGAGGCGGCCTCGCAGAGGCGGATTTTGCTCCGCAGAAGCAGAAATTGCGCCTGTGTTAAAAATAACAGAAGGGTTAAAATTTCATAAGTTGCAAAACATTTGGGGCTCGGTTCTTGAAGGCGAATTGGGCGATTTGGGCGAGTTATTGCTGGGAGAACATCGGGTTATCATCGGAGGTGAGTTTTATGGTTCCTTTACGCGTTTTTATCATGAAATCCTCCTTTAATTCACGAAAATTGGATCAAACTGTAGGAAAATTTAGCCTAAGCCGGGGTTTTGGTAAATTGCCGATTTGAGTGGGCAAATGGAGTCCGAATTTGGTAAATTTGATATGCCTAGACTCGTATTGAGACGAGGGTTCCGAATATGTAACTTTTATAATTTTTCGAGAAGCGTACCAAAAGTTGGGTTTTGACAACTTGTGGGTTTTGGTATAAATTTGGTTATTTCGAATGAATTTCGTGAAATTAGCGTATATTGATGCATTCTCTATGATTTTGAGCAGATTTGGCACCCGAGGAGATTGATTTGCGAGGCAAGCGCAAGGCGGATTGAAGCTTCTTCCGGTTCGAGGTAAGTGGTAGTAGTAAACAATGTACTGAGGGTTTGAAACCCCGTACTAGCACTTCACCGTGCTATATTGAGATGAGGCACGCGTTCTATGACGGGCGTGGTGACATTGTGATTGGGGGTTCAGACTTAGTCCTTACCGGCTAATAGAATACTGTGTTGTATGACTGTTAATGAGATTATAACTGTACAATTGGGCTAATAGCCATGTTTGGGGCCTTGTGCCGATCTGTAGAGCATTAGGGAACCTATAGAGCTAGGTGACCCTTATATCATGTTGGAAACATACACTCGGCCGTAGCTCTAGCTGTATAGCATAATATGAGCCCGTACTAGATGTGTACATTGAGAGAGATTATCTAGGGTGGAATTCCCTGTTCTAGCTGAGTGGGCCTGAAAGGCCAAGTCTATATTGACTGAGACAGGGTCCAGGACCCACTGTGATACATTATATTGGGCCTGAGAGGCCAAGCACATATTGACCGGGATAGGGTCGAGGACCCATTATGAGGTATTATATATATATATATATATATTGGATCGGGCTGCACGCCGCAGCAGTATATATATTGGATCGGACTGCACGCCGCAGTAATATACATGTAATATACATGTAATATACATGTGGGACGGACTGCACGCCGCAGTATTATTGCGCTTGGGCTGTAGGAGCCCCTTCGGAGTCTGAGTCTGCACACATTCTCGGTGAGCACTGGTGTATATTATGGGATCGGGCTGCGCGCCGCAGCAGTATAAATATATATACATATATATATTGGATCGGACCGCACGCCGCAGTAATACATGTGTGGATCGGGCTGCACGCCGCAGTATAATAGTGCTTGGGCCTAGGGAGCCCCTCCGAAGTCTGTATACACCCTCAGTGAGCGCCGTCGACATTAAATGGAGCGGGCTGCACGCCGCAGCGGTATATGTATTGGAGCGGGGTGCACGCCGCAGCATTATACTTAATCATATCCTATTATCTACTTAAATACTTATACATTATAGACATATGTATGTGTCTTTATATGTTGAGATGGCCGTACACCGTAGGGGTACGAGTGAGGGTTGGATCGGTGTAGAATCTTGTAGAGATAAACGTGGATTGGAGATTTGAGTATTTCTATAGTGATGACGTACCTGTGAGGGTTGCCTTAGAACTGCTAAGTGATAGCACAGGAGTTCTTACCTTAAGTTGTTATTTATTATTGTTACTCACTGAGTTGAAATATACTCACCCCACTCTCCTGCACTTTCTGTGCAGATCCACAGGTCCCGAGAGCAGTTGAGACATTGTAGCTGCTGATCCTTGTCTACTTTTGCGGAGATTACAAGGTAGCTGCCAGCGTTCGCAGAGCTTGTTTTCTCCTTCTTTATCATCTTGTTGATTTCCTATTTGCCTAGATTTGATTGTATTAGGATGCTATTCTGTAGAGGCTCAGTCTCGTGACACCACGATATGTTTGGGACCGTATTTTGTATGTTTTACGTTTCGGTTATCACCTGATATGATCATTCACTGTTTAAGTTTAATTTGATTAATAACTGGCTGGGTTAAGGGATAATATGGTCGGGCTTGCCTAACATTGTGTTGGGCGCCATCACGGCCAGGGTTTGGGTCGTGACAGTAACACACTAATTCAAGTGATCATTTCACACCTATTCCCTGTGGGATTCGACCCCAACCTAGTTGGGTTACTATATTTGACACCGATCGCCTTACACTAATTGTAAAAGTGTAATTTGAGCGAATCAAATAGTAGATAGGAAATCCTAGAAGAAATCGAGCAGAGAACCCACAAACAAATAGCTTAACCAGTGATTATTACTCGAAATATGCAGGAAACTATTTGCTATTTGCTATTATATTTACTCTGAATTTCTCTATTGAAAAACCAACCCTTACTTAGCTTTTTTAGGGGGTATTTATAGGTATAGATTGGCAGATTTCTTGGGGGGGAAAGAATAGAAGTAAATTCCACTTCCCTCCCCTTAAAAATTACTAAGTCTTCTCTTACACCCCTATTTCTGTAACAAGATCCCTTCCAGCATGTGCTGGAAGGTTCTTTTTGATTTCATTCTTAAGCTTTTACCAAAGTGTCCCTATTGGTTATGGACTTTTACTGATTTCCCTTTTTAAGGAGACCATTATACCCCTTAATCTCTACAAAATTACAGAAATCGGGAGCACAAATGACTCCCATGTCCCTATATGCTCTATTTAATCTACCATTTTACCAATTTGTGTTCCCTTTATGCCCTTAAGGGAACAGCTGAATTACCCGACCTGCCTAGGTCAGGTTTTCTGCATTTTTCAACTTATTTAACTAAGGGCCAGTCCTTGCATTGGTATTTAAGGACTGGCCAATTCTAACTTGAAGAACTAATTCAATTTTGGCCAATTTTGCTTCTTTTTCTGTTAATTAAAGATATTTTATTTCATTTTAAGCTAATTACAGGACTAGCCTCCTTTATTGTTATACTTAAACTATTTAAAAATTTAGCAAGTCTCAAGTTGAGACTTGGCTTGGGCAATTGAAGCCCATTACTGAATATAGGTTGGGCTAAGGCCTTTGCAGACCTAGCCACCTATGATTCAGGGCTCAATTTGAGCCTTGGTAAGTCTGAACTTGCAGATTTAAACCAATTTACACAACTAGCCCATTAAAGGGTAGGCCAGTATGTGGAGGACCTTGCAAAGTTGGTCAATTGCTAAATTGACCAATCTTGGTTATTTATTTATCTTATAACCTATTTTTCATTTTTCAATTTTAACCTATTTCAAAACTAGCCATTTATGAGACTTAGTACTATTGCAGCTATAACTAATTCCCTAAGACTAATGGGCATTAACACTGCTCATACTAACAATAAACTATTTCAAACTCAGCCATTTTAATATACAATTGCATACATAGCCACATGAAAACAAATATTGTTCATCAATCAATTAGAACTCAGAAGGGATGTTTGATAATGTTGAATTTTATTCAATCAACTCACATAACTCAATTTCATGTAGAAAAGTGTCAATTAACATCAATCAGACTTAGTTACAACCAATTTATGTTAGATGATTCACTGAAAGACCCAAGAACCTTAAAGTTCATAGACTTAATAGAGACTAGATCTCATAAAATAGTCAACAAGAAATGAAACATAGCCTATATCAGACATAAGAACAATGGACCTTAACAGAGTAACATAAGAATGGTTATCAGAATCCACTTCCAAATACTAACCCTAACTTGATATATACATGTGATAGATAAGATGAAGATGAAGAAAAGAAGAACATGGAGAAACAGTGAAGAAGAATCCTAAATCTATCATGCAAGAGTGACAGAAGAGGGAAGTATAATCACTAAATCAAGATTAGCATGCTTATTTAGCAGATGAAAGAACATAAGGGATGTTATTAGAGAAAAAACCCTTGAGTGAACATGAGAATCAAACGGCTAAACCTAGAATCAAAACTAAATCATGTAGTTAAGAGAAAAAACAGTAAAGATATTGAAAGCTAATAGAAGAAACCATAACGAGAGTCAAACAGCTAGACTAAACATGAAGATAAACAGAAGAGATATCAAAGATCAAACATATGAGATGTTGAAAACCAACAAATAAGAAAACCCTTAAATACGAACAAAGTGTGAAGAAGAACAGGGAGATCTTTAAGAACAGAGAAGCAAACCCAACACAAGATAACCCTAATATAAGAAATGAAGAAAAACGGCTAAACTATCACTAAAACTAAACATGCAAAGAAATAGAAAAGAAGAACAGTCATGATATTGCAAGCCAACCAATCAAGAACCAGTATACACAGAAGATGAAGAAGGAAGAGTGAAATCAAGACAGATATTTTAAGCCAGATAAACAAAAACATCAAAACAAAAGATATAAAACACCAGAAAGCATGAAAATGAACAGACGAACGAAAGCAAGTAAAGCATAGAGGGGGATGGGGGACTTAGCTTGCAGGGCTGGTCCCTTGAGCTTCCCATTTCCTCTCTTTTTCACTTTCTTTTCAGACTTCTTTTTCTCTTTTCTTTATTTCTTTTCTTTATATCTTTATTTCTGGTTTTTCTTGTTTAGACTTCAAGATGAAGTCTTTTGAGGTTTTTGCTTTGGAGGGGGTGTTCAGAGGGGTGTAAAGGTGAGATCTTGGGAAGGGGTTTAGTTTGAGTGGCCGGAGTTAGGGTTTTAGCGATTTTCTTTTGTATATTCGAGAAGATGGAAGGTGATTCGAGGGAAAATAAAGGTCTGGGGAGATAGATCGGGCTGAGGTGGTTCTATGGTGTTGATTTGGGGTGGGTTCTCATAGGTTGTGGTCATCGAAGATGGACTCCGATGACCGGAAATCCAAGAAGGGGGGGGGGGTTCAAGGTTTCTCGGAGTTTTGGGTGGTGTTTGAGGTGAAGAAGATGATAAGAGAAGAGGAGGGGTGAAAAGGTGGACGGAGACCACCGTGGGAGGTGGTGGCCTCCATGGCCGGCGATGTTACAGAGGAAGGAGATGAAGAAGAAAGTGAAGAAGAAGAGAGAATCCTAGGCGACTAGGGTTTTTGATCTTTACAAATGACCGGTCTCAAACGAGACCAAAGCCTTTTATACTCGTAAAGGCTGAGGTGATCTTGGCCGTTGAATCTCTGATGATCAACAGTCAAGACCAGGCGTTACATAAACGACGCCGTATCGTTTGTAATGAGACCACAGCCTTCATCCGTTAGATCAGCTTAAACGGACGGCTCAGATTGATCTTTGAATTCAGTTAATTAATTAATTCCGGTCAATTATCTCAGCCGTTGGATTAATGCAATTGGACGGCTGAGATCACTTGTTACTTGGTGACCTGGACCGGTTCCTTTGGGCTAGAGTATTGGGCCATCATTTCAGATGTTTATTTGGCCCAATTCTTATTACACATATGTATATATGTATTTTTTGGTATTTTTTAATTATTTTAAGACAAATTCTTTTTGTGTTTTATATTTTATTTATTGTATTATCTAAAATACCTAATTTCTTACTTTTACTAATTTTATGATATTTTTTGGCAATTTTCTACTATATATTTTTATTTTCCGCTAATTAAACCTATTTTCCCTTTTTTTGATTTTCTTTTCTTTTAAACTAATTAATTCCAAAGCGCAAGTATTTAACCTATCGTTTTTTTTTCTAATTTTAATTTCTAGTTATTCAACCACACAAATGTATCTAATTTCAATCAAAACATGTAATTGCACCCAAAAATATTATTTATTTTAATTTTGGAATTTACTTACCTAGTGCAACAATCATGTGCTCACAATCGGTCGCTGAGGAATTCCCAAAGATGCCCTTCCCTGATTAATTTGGCTACCTCTTCTCGAAGTTGTATGCAATCCTTGGTCCTATGATCGTGAGTGATGTGATACTTGCATAATGTAATGACCCGGTCCGTCATCATGTGAGTTATCACCCCGTTATCCCCGTTATATGCTTGTTAATGTTACAATATGCATGTTGGGCGAGTTTGAGTCAATCCGGGTCGAGTTTGGTTGGAAATGAGACAAATAGACTCCTAGAAGAATGAATAGTTGAGAAAATTCAGTTGGATGTTGACTTGTGAGTTAGTGAGCTCGGAATTGAATTCTGATGATTCGGTCAGCTCCGGGAGGTCATTTATGAGTTATGAGAGTGATCGGAAGTGAATTTGGAGGTCCGGTGTAGTTTTAGGTTTGAATTGGCTAAAGTTGAATTTTGGCGATATCCGATCGATAGGTGAGATTTTGATCCGGGAGTCGGAATGGAATTCCGATAGTTGCAGTAGCTCCGTTAGGTGATTTTAGATGTGCCCGCAAAATTTCAGGTCATTCGGAGGTCGTTTGGTCGGGTTTTTGATCGAATGTGAATTTTTGAAGTTAAAGTTAAACTTAAGCTTGAATTTGTTGAAAACGGATGATTTTGATGTTAACGATAGTGTTTTGATGATTGGAACAAGTTCGAATAAGGTTATAGGGCGTGTTGGTGCTTTTGGTTGAGGTCCCGGGGTCTCGGGTGAGTTTCGGGGTGGTTTTAGACCATTTCTAGGCCATTTTTAACTGCTGGTTTATGTTTGTAGCAGTGTTCTATGCGATCGCGGACAATGGGACGCGATCGCGGTGAGTGAAATGTGCGAAAAATATTAATGAATCGCGATTGCGTGAAATGCTTTGCAATCGCGAAGAAGGAAAATTTGTGTTGCATTAATCCTACTTCGGGAGCTCATATCTTTTTACCTACAAGAAATTTTGAGGTGATTCAGAATCGAAAGTTGTATCACATCGTGTCTAGTTTTCAGAAAGCTAAAGTAATCTTGATTTGGACATCTGTGTAAAAGGTTATGGATGTTACACTATAGGGTGTCCGACAAGGATCTCTAATACACATATATAAATTGGGAAGCTTATATATAGAAATGTATAAGGATTCAGGAAATGAGTATCAGATGTAAGTTATAGATCTATGTGTCTAGTTTCCAGAACATCAAACCATTCACCATTCAGAGTTATGTGCAAAAGTTATGGCCATTATACTGAAGCCTATCCGGAGGAACTGGAATTTGTTCACCGCGATCGCGAAGCATTTCCCGCGATCGCGAAGGGTAAATTTTGGGCAAAAAATTTTGTTCTCGGCGATCGCGGAGCGATTCCCGTGATCGCGATGAGTAATATGCCTGGGCAGAATGTTTTTAAAACATTTCAGTCGCGAATCAACACACTTTTCCACCATTTTTGGTCATTCTTGAGAGCTTTTGGACAGGAATTGAAGGAATTTCGACGGGTAATCATTGGAGGTAAGTTTTATGAGTTAAATACATGATTTTATCAAAGAATCTCACATTAATTCTTCGGATTTGGGTAAGAAATCAAGAAAATTAGGGCTTTGAGCAAAAACGTTACAATGGGGATTTGAAGGACCATTTGTGGTCCGAATTGGGAGTTCTTGGTATGTACGAACTCGAGGAGAGACGAGGATTCTGAAAATATGAGTTTCATAATTTTTCGAGAAGCGTACCAAAAGTCAGATTTTGACAACTTTGTGGGTTTTGGGGCAAATTGAGTTATTTCGAATGGGTTGTGTCTAATTAGCCTATATTGATGTATTCTCATTGATTTTGAGCAGATTCGGCATCCGAGGTGATTGAATTGCGAGGCAAGCACAAGGAGGACTAAGGCTTCTACCGGATCGAGGTGAGTGGTGATAGTAAATAATGTATTGAGGGTTTGAAACCCCGTACTAGCACTTTACAGTGCTATGATGAGATGAGACACTCGCCTTGTGACGGGTGTGGTGACATTGTGATTGGGGAATTGGACTTGGTCCTTCCCGGCTAATAGTGTATTGTGTATCATGACCGAGAATGAGATTATAATCGTGTAATTGGGCTAGTAGCCATGTTTGGGGCCTTGTGCTGATCTGTAGAGTGTTAGGGGACCTGTAGAGCTAGGCGACCCCTATATTATGTTGGGAACTCACACTCAGCCGTGAGACTAGCTTAATAGCTTATTAAGAGCCAGTACTAGATATGTACTGTGAGAGATAGATTACTTAGGGTGGAAGTTCCCTGATTTAGCTGAGTGGGCCTGAAAGGCCAATCCTATACTAATTGGGACAGGATCGAGGACCTGTTATGAGGTATTATTTATATATATACCTATACTGGATTGGGCTGCACGCCGCAGCACTACTTATATTGGATCGGGCTGCACGCCGCAACAGTATTTATATTGGATCAGGTGCACAGCACAGCAGTATATATATTGGATCGGGCTGCACGCCGCAGCAGTATATATGTTGGATCGGATAGCACGCCGCAGTATTATTGTGCTTGGGCTGTAGGAGCCCCTTCGGAGTCTGAGTCTGCACACATTCTCAGTGAGAGCTAGAGTATATTATGGGATCGGGCTGCATGCCGCAGTAGTATAGATATATATGTATATATATGTTGGATCAGACTGCACGCCGCAATAATATATGTGTGGATCGGGCTGCATGCCGCAGTATCATAGCGCTTGGGCTTAGGGAGCCCCTCCGAAGTCTGTATACACCCCAAGTGAGCACCGTCGACGTTAAATGGAGCGGGCTGCGCGCCGCAGCGGTATATATATTGGAGCGGACTGCACGTCGCGGCATTATTCTTATGCATATCCATATACATACTCAAATACTTATAAATTATAGACATATGTATATATTTACATACATTTTGTTGGTTGTACACCGTAGTGGTACGAGTGATGATTTGGTCAGTGTGGGACCTTGTTGAGATAGATGTGGACTGGAGATGAGAGTATTCGCCGTAGTGATGACTTACCTGTGAGGTTACCCTTAGAACTGTTTAGTGATAGTACAAGTGTTCTCACTTTCAGTTATTGTTTATTATTATTACTCACTGAGTTGAAATATACTCACCCCATGCCCCTGCACTTTTTGTGCAAATATACAGGTTCAAGAGGGCAGTTGAGCTACACAACTGTTTTATTATCCCCATTCTGTGGGGATTTCGATTTAGTTGCCGACGTCCGCAGTACCTGACCTCTTCCTTTTTATCATTCTGTTGTCTCCATTCTGCTTAGACTTGATTGTGTAGTAGATCTCATTTGTAGAGGCTCGGACTCGTGACACCGCGATTTGGTTGGGACTATGTTCTTGTATTTCATTTCTACACTTCTTGATTTGTTATGAAAACAGGCTAATCACGCCGATTAATCAGTATTAAATTGTAATTGGCTAGTTTAGATGGATAAGATGGCCGGGCTTGCCTAGCAAAGTGTTGGGCGCCATCACGACCGGGGTTTGGGTCGTGACAAGTTGGTATCAGAGCTTAGGTTAACATGTCTCGCGAGTCATGAGCCGGTTGGTAGAGTCTCGTGGATCGGTACGAGGACGCCTGTACTTATCCTCGGGAGGCTGCAAACATTTTAGGAAAGTTTCACTTCTTGAAATTCTTATCGTGCGTACTTGATTCAGCTTGAGAAGTAATTCTTGAAACTCTTTCTACACGTTTGCAAGTGCACTCGAGTGCTTAGTGATAAATTTGCATTGATGGCTTATGATTCCCCAATCGAGGGGCGAGATATAATCTCTATGAGTTCATGTTGGGCCTGTCTGGAGGACTTGAGGCCGGATCCTTGTCTATGCCTTAAGCACCAAGGTGCTAATTTCGCGAGCCGGTATTATGAAATTCATGCGATTAATATTGATCTTAATTGTGAAAATGGCAGTTTGATAATGGGTGATCCTTATTGTGATCTGTTACGTAGCCCTAGCTATGGGCATGGTGAGTATGTTCATGTTCCTTAGTGGAAAGGTAAAGTGCATTACGTGTGGTAGTATGAGTTCAGACGCAGGAAGACCAAATTGGATGAGCTAGGTGTATCATGGTGAAAGGTATATGTGTTATGATTTGAGCAGGTGCAGCGCATGATCATGTACTAATGTTGATGATATAATTCGTGTAGTATTGAGATTTATGTTGTTGATATGCATTGTGATGTCTTGTCGAGTTGCGGATGTATTGTTAGGATGATTTTGGTGATTCGCTGGCAGGTAGATAGGCCCAATTTACAAAGTAAACTCTGTCGAAATTTTTGGAAAAATTTGCGGCTTAGAAAATAATTCTCTCACCTGGAGAATAGGCTTAAATGGTGTGTGTATAAATGCAAGAGTTGCAAAAGAGTTATGATGTGTGATGATTCGAATCTCAGTCGAAGCTTGTAAATGACTTGAGTTTAATCTAACTTGAACATTGTGGCATCATTTGAGTAAGAATGCTATGAGTGGCTGAAAGTGCTTTGATGTATGGCTCCGAGCCAAGTTGGGGAGGTTGTTATTGTTTAACTAATTACACTATTGTGTGCTATGTTGGTCCTGTCTCTAGGAATGTTGGGAAATTTTGATAAAGATTATGGTGCTTCATAGATGTAAAGAAATACTAGGATGTTTTGAACTTACGTTGGTAAAGAATGTTCGGTGTATAGAAAAGAAAGATAGCTAATTGTATCTGTATGTAATCATGTTCTGCGGTGTCAGAGTTCTAGTAAGGCACGAGTGGTTCTGTTCAATAAGGTAGTTAAATTATAACTGGTTAAGGGTGAATGACACCCGAGAATAGCCTTGCGGTGTTCAAGATTTACGTTTGCAATAGTCAGGTGCCTTAAGACTGTGTACGTGGCTAAAGATCATGGTTTTGTTAGAAGAAATCGAGATTTGTTATGTTATGTGGATGATGAGATTCTATGTATCTATATTGGAGAGTAATGATAACGAATTCTAAATTGCAGGAAGTTCTTCAAAGTAAAGTGTTGTAGATTGTGGTACCTCTGGGAAATGCCTGAGGGAGTATTCAGCGGCTTGTGAGTCTTAGACGGTGTGGTCTTATGTACGAGTCTCATATGGTAACATGAGTTGATGTATTATCGTGCTACAGTAAAGGCTAATATTAAATTAAAGATGAATCAGAAAGGAAACTGGGTAAATGGAACAACTTGTTAGTAAACTAGAATAGTATGAAAAGGGCACGAGTAACTCCTGGTGTGTGTTCGAGGTAATGAGCCTTGCAGTTATGGTGCAACAAAGCTCTTGATGTGCTGGCAGTTGCGTAGCTCGATGTGGGTAAAAGAACTTAGTCCTGGAAGTTAAGCGTATGCAATGAATGGGAGGAAAGAGTTGTGATGTGTTTTTTCATAGTTTGAAAATGAGTATATTCCTATCGGTATGTGAAGCATGGAATGTGTAATGACTTTTCTCCTATATGGGATCATGAAGGTCCTTAACTAGTTGAGTGCGTCAATGTTTGCGGCGTAGGAGAGGGATAAAAATTCTCCATGTATCTTGGTGCAGTATGGTATATGCGATGTGTTATGGATAGATGATAACGACATGTTCAAGGTTTGAGATCAGTTCATATTATATGGAAAGTTATTAAAATCCCCAAGCAGCGTGGGCAGCTGTAGATAATCTGAGAATCAATCTTCCTGGTGATTAAGAAAAATGGTACTGCTATTCTAGTAATTCGGTAGAGTTATACGGTCAAAAGGGCCAGGTAATGTAAACCGATAATATTTAGTGGTATTGTGGTATCCTCTTGTTGGATTGACGGTGAAGATTGAGTTGTTGATGGCTTGAGAAAATTTCTGAATGGCTTTCGTGGTGTGAACGGATGCTTGATGTGTGTTATGTATTCGTACGGTGGAGTGTGGAATCAGGCATAGTGATTCATGTATTATATATTTGTTGGAGACTAGAAGTTCTCTTAATCCGCATACGCAGTGGTGGTATGTCGTGTGTATCGACACCGTTTAGCGGTTATTGGAAATTAGAAGCCCTAGTGGCTCTCTCGTTACTTGATATGATGAATTGGAATAATGATATATGATTGCAGACTGGTTGTCATAAGTCAGGTTGTCTAGACTAATGTGATATGGACTATGTCAGAAAAATGTCACAAACTGCGTGGCATAGTGCATCAGATCATGCTCCAGCAGGGTAAATGTACCCTAGGGCCAGCGGACGGCTGGTAGGCACTGCTTTGTCAGTTGGGCCTTTGTGGCGGATGTTAGTGTAGAGGTATCTACCATTGATTCGGTTCCGGTATTGACGAACTTTGTCAGATGCGTTTCATGTGGCCGAGCTTGAGGCCATATATATGTTTGTTGCAATGAGCAACTTAGGTGGATGTGCATTCCCTTTTGCTAGATTTATGCGTGGATCGGGTGGCACACCGCCACATGTATAGTATCTGGATCGGGTGGCATGATGCCACAGGTATGCTATCTGGATTGGGTGGCACGCCGCCACAGGTATGCTATTGGAATGGGTTGCGCGCCGCAACAGTGTGATGTGGAAAATAAAGCTTCCTATATGCTACCGTGCATGCAATACTTCCTAGCTTCTGAGGAATAGTCCGTATTGGGTACCACTCGGGGAATAGCACATCGGTTGTGTCCTTTTAGGATTTGATAGCGTATATTGATCGTATCACCGTAGGTGTGATTGATTGCTTGAGTTTAGACCTAGATATGTGTGTGGCTGACCGTTTTGAGCATGGTGACTTGAGGTGCTCCATGAGTCATAGTGTTGGATGGAATCATGAGTTGTGGTAAGGAAACGTGATGTTATGACCTTTCGAGGAGGATTCAGGTACCCTAATTCTATGATGTGAGATGAGGTCTCAATTATGCGTTGTGATGGTATCGAGGAATTGGAATTATGGCTCTTTTGTGTGAGTCAGTTTTCATGATTCGAGTGTGTTCAGATCGTTTCTTATCAGAGCATGTGTTGTGCTCATTGTGGCTTAGGCCGATGCTGAGGTGTCATGTCAACAGTGTGGTGTGTTATAATCGAAATGATCGTTGGAGACATTAATGAGTACGAGCATATTTGATCTCAGCTCGTGGGAAAGGTAATATCGAGGTTTGGCTCTGAAATCTGTTGTGGTATCAGTTAAAAAGGGAAGTGGATTCATGAATGGCTGAACTGAGAGATGGATTCGATATATCGTGTGTTTCAGCTGCCGTGGGCAGGATATGAAAGTAATGGAGTAAGACTTTAGCTAATGAAAAAAGGGTTTTTCAGTTAGTATTTGGTTGCCATGGGCAATTGTTGAGATCCGAGGCCATCATCTCGAGCGATTGGGTTGTTCGATACATTATGTGATCTCACCCAGAATGGCGAGTATGGACTATTACAGTTGGATCGTGTGTATCCTGAGTATAGGCATGGGATTGGGATTTGGTATGTGATTTCGGAAAGTGCAATGTGGTTTATGGTTCGGGTGGGCTGTGAGATTTCCAGCTATAGTGTGTACCGGACATATATGAGATAGGGTGACGTGGGATCACCCCGAATATATGCTTGATACAGTCATTCAGCTACTGGGTTACTTCTAGTAAACCTCTTGGTCCGCTCAAGGACGAGCGTTTGCTTAAGTTGGGGAGAATGTGATGACCCGGTCCGTCATCATGTGAGGTATCACCCCGTTATCCCCGTTATATGCTTGTTAATGTTACAATATGCATGTTGGGTGAGTTTGAGTCAATCCGGGTCGAGTTTGGTTGGAAATGAGACAAATAGTCTCCTAGAAGAAGGAATAGTTGAGAAAAGTCAGCTGCATGTTGACTTGTGAGTTAGAGAGCTCGGAATTGAATTCTGGTGATTCGGTCAGATACGGGAGGTCATTTATGAGCTAGGAGAGTGATCGGAAGTGAATTTGGAGGTCCGGTGTAGTTTTAGGCTTGAATTGGCTAAAGTTGATTTTTGGCGATATCCGATCGATAGGTGAGATTTTGATCCAGGAGTCGGAATGGAATTCCGACAGTTGCAGTAGCTCCGTTAGGTGATTTTGGACGTGCCCGCAAACTTTCAGGTCATTCGGAGGTCGTTTGGTCGAGTTTTTGATCGAATATGAATTTTTGAAGTTAAAGTTAAAATTAAGCTTGAATTTGTTGAAAATGGACGATTTGATGTTAACGATAGAGTTTTGATGATTGGAACAAGTTCGAATAAGGTTATAGGGCGTGTTGGTGCTTTTGGTTGAGGTCCCGGGGGCCTCGGGTGAGTTTCGGGGTGGTTTCGGACCATTTCTAAGCCATTTTTAACTGCTGGTTTATATCTATAGCAGTGTTCTACGCGATCGCGGACAATGGGACGTGATCGCGGTGAGTAAAATGTGCGAAAAATATTAATGAATCGCGATCGCGTGAAATGCTCCGCGATCGCGAAGAAGGAAAATTTATGTTGCATTAATCCTACTTCGGAAGCTCATAACATTTTACCTACAAGGAATTTTGAGGTGATTCAAAAACAAAAGTTGTAGCGCATCGTGTCTAGTTTTCAGAAAGCTAAAGTAATCTTGATTTGAGTGTCTGTGTAATGAGTTACGGGCTTTAAACTATATAGTATCCGAGAAGGATCTCTAATACATATGTATATATTAGGAAGCTTATATCTAGAAATGTGTAAGGATTAACGAAATGAGCATCACAATAAAGTTATAGATCTATGTTTCTAGTTTCTAGAACATCAAACTATTCATCATTCGGAGTTGTGTGCAAAAGGTTATGACCATTATACTGAAGCTTGTCCGGAGAAATCGGAATTTGTTCACCGCGATCGCGAAGGGTATATTTTGGGCGAAAAATTTTGTTCTCCGCGATCGCGATGAGTAATATGCCTGGGCAGAATGTTTTTAAAACATTTCAGTCGCGAATCAACCCACTTTTCCACCATTTTTGGTCATTATTGAGAGCTTTTGGACGGGAATTGAAGGGATTTCAATGGGTAATCGTTGGAGGTAAGTTTTATGAGTTAAATACATGATTTTATCAACGAATCTTCCATTAATTCTCTGAATTTGGTTAACAAATCAAGAAAATTAGGGCTTTGAGCAAAAATCATAAAATGGGGATTTGAAGAACCATTTGTGATCTGAATTGGGAGTTCTTGGTATGTACAGACTCGTGGAGAGACGAGGATTCTGAAAATATGAGTTTCATAATTTTTCGACAAGTGTACCAAAAGTCGGATTTTGACAACTTTGTGTGTTTTGGTGCAAATTAAGTTATTTCGAATGGGTTGTGTCTAATTAGCCTATATTGATGTATTCTCATTGATTTTGAGCAGATTTGGCATCCGAGATGATTGAATTGCGAGGCAAGCGCAAGGCGGACTAAGGCTTCTACCGGATTAAGGTGAGTGGTGATAGTAAATAATGTACTGAGGGTTTGAAACCCCGTACTAGCACTTCACAGTGCTATGATGAGATGAGATGAGACACGCGTCTTGTGACGGGTGTGGTGACATTGTGATTGGGGAATTGGACTTGGTGCTTCCCGGCTAATAGTGTATTATGTATCATGACCGAGAATGAAATTATAATCGTGTAATTGGGCTAGTAGCCATGTTTGGGGCCTTGTGCCGATCTGTAGAGTGTTAGGGGACCTGTAGAGGTAGGCGACCCCTATATTATGTTGGGAACTCACACTCAACCGTGAGACTAGCTGAATAGCATATTAAGAGCCAATACTAGATATGTACTGTGAGAGATAGATTACTTACGGTGGAAGTTCCCTGATTTAGCTGAGTGGGCCTGAAAGGCCAATCCTATACTAATTGGGACAGGGTCGAGGACCCGTTATGAGGTATTATTTATATATATACCTATATTGGATCGGGCTGCACGCTGCAGCAGTATTTATATTGGATCGGGCTGCACGCTGCAGTAGTATTTATATTGGATTGGGCTGCACGCCGCAGCAGTATATATGTTGGATCGGGCTGCACGCCGCAGCAGTATATATGTTGGATTGGACTGCACGCCGCAGTATTTTTGCGCTTGGGCTGTAGGAGCCCATTCGGAGTCTGAGTCTGCACACATTCTCAGTGAGAGCTGGAGTATATTATGGGATCGGGTTGCACGCCGCAGTAGTATAGTTATATATGTATATATATATATTGGATCGGACTGCATGCCGCAGTAATATATGTGTGGATCGGGCTGCACGCTGCAGTATCATAGCGCTTGGGCCTAGGGAGCCCCTCCGAAGTATGTATACACCCCCAGTGAGCGCCATCGACGTTAAATGGAGCAGGCTGCGCGCTGCAGCGGTATATATATTGGAGCGGGCTGCACGCCGCAGCATTATACTTATGTATATCCATATACATACTCATATACTTATAAATTATAGACATATGTATATATTTACATACATTGAGTTGGTTGTACACCGTAGCGGTACAAGTGATGATTTGGTCAGTGTGGGACCTTGTTGAGATAGATGTGGACTGGAGATGAGAGTATTCACCGTAGTGATGACTTACCTGTGAGGTTACCCTTAGAACTGTTTAGTGATAGTACATGTGTTCTCACTTTCAGTTATTGTTTATTATTATTACTCACTGAGTTGAAATATACTCACCCCACTACCCTGCACTTTTTGTGCAGATATACAGGTTCAGGAGGGATGTTAAGCTATCGCAACTGCTTTATTATCCCCATTCCGTGGAGACTTCGAGGTAGTTGCCGACGTCCGCAGTACCTGACCTCTTTCTTTTTATCATTTTGTTGTCTCCATTCTGGTTAGACTTGATTTTGTAGCAGATCTCATTTGTAGAGGCTCAGACTTGTGACACCACGATTTGGTTGGGACCGTGTTCTTGTATTTCATTTATACACTTCTTAATTTGTTATGAAAACAGGCTAATCACGCTAATTAATCAGTACTAAATTATAATTGGCTGGTTTAAATGGATAAGATGGTCGGGCTTGCCTAGCAAAGTGTTGGGCGCCATCACGATCGGGGTTTGGGTCGTGACACATAACAAGTTAGGGTTCTTTTGTGAAGGGTCCGACAACATGTGGCCACCTAGTAACTTTGATTCTGCCTATGGCTGACATGATGCTTGAGACATTGATGCTGAAATTCTATTCGGATAGTCAGGGTGGCTCCGAGATCGGGCTTGAATGTGCCCCCTTCGAGGGGAGTAATTCAGGATCTGCACTCAGGTTCCGCTTCGAGCCCTTTGAGACGTGGCGTGGAGTGCCAAAGCAGCCTGAAAGTTGAGCTCTTTGATTTGGCCGTATATAGTAATGCATTTGAGTTGATTAAATTACATTAAGCGTGTAATATATAAACTTCATGAGTGGTAAAATCGAATGAAGTACAAGTTTCAAGATTTAGCTCAACCCAATACTTTCGACACAAAGGTTAGACATATACATGAATAAATAATAAATAAAATTTCAAGAAATTTAAATTTTGAACCCATTTTGAAAATGGAATAACATAACGTTTGAACTGGTCAAGTTAATATCTTGAATCCGCCTCATAGTTTGGGTATGATGGAAGAAATGGTTTTAGCGCTTTTAGGGCAAATTACGAGGAACCTTAGAAAGTTTTAAAAGAAGCAAATTGAAAGTACTCCATGTAGATCAGGAATTCATATGTGTAATCTATTCAGAATCTGTTTATTTTGTATACTAATTAAGTAGCAAAAGATATCTCTCTCTCTCTTTTAGCATATGGAGGAGTAGAAGTGTCAAATGAACGAGTTGGAAAATTTTTGAGAAGATCAATATGTGTCGAGTCAAAACTAACATTAGTCGAGATGGGTTGGGCTAAGTTGGGTTAAACCTTGGGTCATAGTCCAACCCGTCCAACTCTTATCAAGTTTTAATTAATATGTATTTTTGTTTTATAAATAGTTTAGTTGTCAAATAAGACTATTTTTTTCTTTTGTTATAATCATATATAACATGTCGAAAAAATATTTTGTAGATATTTTAGCAAAATTACTCATGAATTTATTTGGGCTAAAAATCAGCTCAACTTTTATGGGCTAGGTCAAAATGGGATAAGTTCAACAAATGAACTGGTCAATAATCAATCCAACCTTAAATGAAGAGAATTTTTCATAAAGTACCATCTTTTTGGTCTAATTAGTCATTTATAGATACCATTTGCTATATTACGTATTATAGATACATTTTATGTTTTATACAATGTTTTTCATGTATTTAAGGTGTTGTATTCATTAATACAACCAAAAATATAGGTGTAAATTTTGGAATTCCAGCTAAGTTTGACATGTATTTAGCTGTATTCATGCGACATTAACATTAAATACAGTAACGTGTCTGCGCTAAAAATGGAAGGAAACAAAATCACATGATATTCTCCTTATTTAACTCAACGAACTAAAATGATGCCTCATTAATCTGTATTTGAAAGATATATAAAAAAAGATTATAGCTGAATAATGAGAAATACATATGAATAATACAGTTAAGTAGAACTGTATACAGTTGAATACAACAAAAAATAACTTCATTCATCTGAATAAAACACTTGAATACAAAAAAAATATAACTGAATACAGCTAAATAAACTCTTCAATGCGACAAAATACAACTAACTTCTACTGAATAAAATAGTTGAATATAACTAACTACAACTGGATAGAGTTGTATAAAACACTTGAATACAACTAACTAAATAAAATAGTTAAATACAACAGATTAAACATGAATACAAGTGAATACAACTGAATACAAATATGCAATTTTTCGTCAAATCCTTTGTAAAAGTATGTACCCCTTCTTCTTTCTTTTAGAACTCGCCGGAAACCTTCAAATATCAATGTAAATCTTTCTCTGACGGGCGACAAATGCTGTTTTTTTATGACTCAAATGCCTTGCTCTTCGATATTTCGTCTTCTTCTCACCAATAAAGCAAGAACCATCTGAATTGCAATTGAAAAATATTTGGTTTGCTTCTGTTTGTAGTGACATTGTAACTCTTCCATCTAGGGAGTTTGAATTAACTTTGGGAACACCTATTATAACTTGATTCCAATTCAAAACGCCAGATGCTCCAATTTGTCTTAAAAGGGACTCTTTTCACGTATTACAAGCTAATGGCCATGAAATTTAAGTGCCCGGTTTTTTGAATTGATAATGATAATCAACCGTTTTAGATCAACAAATCCTAGGAGATCTTCAGATCTGACCATCGGCGGCAGCGTCAAAGATCTGACAGTCGGCGGCAGCGGCAAAGAACGGCGGGGAAGGCTTTAGGCAGAATGAATTGTGTTAGACAAAATCTTCTAAATACAGTAACGTATTGAGAGAAAATACAAAAGGGCAGAGACAAAAATAATATTTAGCATATATGATGCCATTGTTGGGTTTTTAATATATTTAATTAATATATTAAATATTTAAAAGATGGTGAATGGGAAATGGAGAGAAATAAAATTTTTGAGTGAAATTTCAAATTCCCCCTCCTTGGTAAATGGGCATTATCCCATATCGGAAGAGGAAGAGATTTTTTATGGGTATATATGCAATTGCTCATCTTCTAGCTCTTAAAGAGTTGAGAAGAAAGCAAGCCTCGTGTCGTCGTCATCGTCGCTTGCTTGGCTCGGCTCGGCTTCGGCTTCGGATTTGGATTTGGATTTGGATTTGGATTTGGATTTATATTTGGATTTGGTCAAATGATCGATTGATTGATTAAATTTTTGGACCAAATTTATTTGTTAATAGTAAAATATTAACAGAAATGTTGAATAATAAATATTAATATTAAATCCAATCCATTTTTCTGTTTTGGTAACAAAAAAGTAACTACCTTCTTCAATTTTTCCTCTTTATTCTCCCTCTTTATTGTTGAGTAAATAGCCATTTGTGCAATGGCATTTATGATGTGGCAGTTTTGCAGAAACAACCATTCTGAAGAGTTGCACCTGTTTAGATTTCAGCCCAACTTTTGGCTATAAATACAATACTATTCTGCTCAGAATTTCAATACGAATTTTCTGAGTTTCTCCTCCTTTCTTCTGCATACTTTTAGCATCAAACAAAGAAAAAGTAAGTGTGATTTGCTACCGTACTTTGTGTTCGCTGAAACACTGGGGTTTGAAGTACCACTACACTAGTGTATAATTCGTTCTATCCTGGGAGGAAATAATCCATAACCTTGGGTACTAGGAGGAGATTAAATTCCTTAAGAAAACACTGTGAATTCAGTGGGCTCGATTTGGTTTTCTGTTATTTCTGTTCATGCACATTTCTATTTATATTCATTTATATTTCCAGAATTATTTTACAAATACAGTATACTAACACCTTAATTGTAGGATGTAGCTATATTTAAAATTTTTGCTATAAAAGATATTTATAGGATATAATATTTTAAAAAGATATTTATTTAAAATAAATAGAATACTAAGATTTAAAATTCTTTAAATGAATTAAGCGGATCAAATAAGTCTGGGCTAAAATTGTAATCCTTTATCCACTCGAGTAAGCTAAGGAACCCCAAATCAAGCAATTGTGATCTGTGACTCATGCCACCAATTGTCGGTTACCACCGGCCACGGCGAATCAATACCTAATGGCGAAGGGAGAGGCTGCATCTCTGTTCTTCAATAGCCATTTGGATACCACTAGGAATCAGAGGCGGACCCAGGATTTAAAGATATCGGGTGTACTGTAACAATACTTTAACAATATTACTCAATGGCTTTAGGCGGACTAATAACTAGTGGTTGCATATGGGCTTTGAAAATTAAGGAATAAGTTTTTTGTGTGAAAAGAGATAATTGTAGAAGAAGATTTTGATGTAGGGATTTAACTAAAAGTAAAAGGGTGAGTCCATTGAAAAAAACTAAATCAAATACACTATAGTAGACATGTTGAAATTCTCTCAAAGAGGGAGAAAATGTTACTAGTATGCCTTTGAAATTAACAAATGAGACCCAATCAAAAATATTATTTTTATTGTTGAACTTGAGATTCGAACTTGAGTCTTGAAGCAAACAACTACTCGGCAAACCAACTTTCTATCCAATCTTTGTGATTGAGGGTGCAGCGTAATATATTTATAGAGGTCCTTCTTGTATTAACTTATATATATATAATATATATACAATATTTTTACCGAGGTCAACGGGTACCCGTACCCCCCACCCCCAAGCGTAGGTCCACCCATGCCAGGAACAAGGAAAAGAAATTCCAACTAATCCAAAAATAAATTAAAAATTTAATATATGTTCAGTAGATATTATATATAAGAATGACATGCACAAATCCGAAAATATTCGTATCACAGAAAATTTGTTTCATATAGTTTATTTTATAAGCTAATATTATAAGAATATGGCATCATTGCATCGAGGTTCATATTATACAGGATCATATCACAAAATAATATCCGATTCCAAGAAATGATTTTATACTCATAGACCACTACTCATTTTCCTATGATCTACTGAATAATTAATGGGCATCATAATTAAGCAGTACATTAGCACTATATTAGCTATATATATTGGATCACATAATTTAGTTTAGACTGAATTAATTGCAAAACTGACAAAATCATTGGTAAATCTTTTGATTAATTATTCAGAAATTGGATATGAACAAATTGCTTTCCCTCCACGCCGCGATTTTTTAATGGATAAATCGAGATAGCATCGGCTTATGATTGAGATCCAATATAAAAGTAAAGAGTGGTGCAAATCACTATTTACAAAAAACTTATTAAAATCAGCAGCATAAACTAATAGAGTATGCTCGCTAAGTTTAAACAACATCGTGTTCACGCGTGAGTCGCAGTTTTAGTTGCCAAACAATACATACATACCTACTCGGGTTACGATATATATATATATATATATATATATATATATATATATATATATATATATATATACTTACTTGAGTGGGTTGAAATACATGTTAGAAAAGTAATGGTATGAAATAATCTTGATTCGATAGTGTAATTATTGTCCTTAAGGAATTTAAACTTCTTAACTTTGTTGTTGCAAGGATAATAGCAAAATTCCTCTAGTATTTTACAAAGCCTTTATTATTCGAATTTTAGCAATTAACTCGAATTTTTCACAATAACAGAATATTTGTGAGTTGTAAAAAATAAGTAAAAGAGAAAGAGATGAAAATTTCAGAAGTCTCTCGTTTTGGATATTATATGAGTATATATAAAAAAAATTAAACCAAATAGCCCTCCACCTAGTCGATTAAATTAAAATAGCTGGTGATGGTATAATATATACATAATATGTATTATATGTGTATAATTATATATAATCTATGTATATATAGCTGAAAATATAAACAATAAATATGACCGGCTATTTGTGTAAAGACCATCTCGCATTCACGCCCCCGTTTGACTGCCGCCCTTATAATAATCCTAAGAGTCTGTTGGAATTATCCCTCATAATAACTCTAGGGAAAACTACTAAAAATTGTAATGGCGCCCCCTTTAACCTATATGCGTTTTGTCTTTCTATTTGTACCCATGCCTACTTTTTTGTTAAAAATCATTTGAAAAGATTATTTTACCCTTTTTAATTAAAAGAGTACTTTCTCGCCAAGTATATGCTAGTGCTCTATTGTTTCTCTCTCCCGTTATTTGCGTTTTTAGCTTTGCTCTTCTCAGAAATCAAACAGTTTTTATCGTTCTTTCGAATTTTCAACTGCTAGTCGTCGTTGTTCCCATATTACGATTTAATCATAAGTACAATGCATTAACTTTCTGGGTTTTGTTTTATGAGTTAATTTCTGGTTTTGGGTTTTGATTTTCAAATATTTATGAAAGAGATTAGTTTGATAGGTTGTTCATGTTGTTAATGTGATTTCTAAATTCTTCAGTGATTCGAAGTTCAAATTTTTAAAAATTTTCAGAGTTAAACAGATGATAATGATACTTTAGGTTAGGAGCTGAAGTTTTTTTCATGTTTTGGCATATTTTTGGATTTGAATTTGTTTTTTGTTTTTTTTGGCTGGATATTTTGTGCTTGTCGAAGTTGTTAGTGCAGTATAATTTTTTAATTTAGCTAGTGTATGTGGAAAACTTCATCCTCCTGCTGAAGTTTTTTAGTAATAACAAAACAAACTTCAGCTGGTTGGCCGAAATTCTTTAATGCAATGTCATTTTTTTAAGACAAAATGGCCTAAATGACACCTATACTTGTGTCACGTTGTCATGCCGGTTATCCTACTTTACTTTTTTTTATCCAGATACTTTAACTTGTTCAAAATCTATATCTTAAACCCCTCTGCCCGTATGTGTATCTCACACTCTTGACGTGGATGACACATCATATTCCACGTTATTTTTTATATTTTATCTACTAAAAAATACTTATCATATACTATTTTCTTAAAGAAAAAGAAAGGAAAATCAATGCCTCCATCTCATCTCTCTTCCCTAGAACTTACAAATTTCTTTCTTCTTAGGAAATGTCAAAATTTAATGGAAAACAAATTAGTATTTGATAGTAGAGATGGCCACTTTAGTAAGGGACTCCAGGAAAAAATGACTGCCCATCGAAACGTCCATGAAAATGGCAGAGATGGCCACGTTTAAACCATCTTCACACATAGAAAGATAATCAAATTATATCAAAAAAGGAAGAAATGTAGTGTAATTAATTTAGAAATTGGAGAAAAAAAAGAAAACTAAAAGCTGTTCTACCCCCGTAGCCATGGCGGTGATGCAAAATATAGATTACAATATAGAGAAGGAGAATATAATAGGCGTCTCAGTTGCCTTGGCCCTTGGTTTTGGTCCCTCTCGGAAGAAGAATAAATGAATCGTATAGGAGGGGTATGAAATGCGAGGGGGCTGTTATGGAGGAGGAAGGGGGTTGAAGTTGGTAAGAAGAAGAAAGAGCATATAGGAGGGGGAGGGGGACGAAAAGAGAGGGCCAAAATGTTCTGGTTCATTTTAATTTACTTTAATTGTTTTGGTGCAAAGATTTTAATTTATTTTAATTATTTTTTGTTCAAACTATTCATATTCACGCTCGTTGTCCACGTGAATTATATCCACTTTGTCCAGCTCAACTATTTTGTTGTCACATGTGCTTGATCAACGGTCAGAGGGGCTTAAAATATAGACTTTGATAAAGTTAAAGTGTCTGGACGAAAAAAAAGTGAAGTTCGGGGCCGGCATGACAAAGTGTGAAAAGTATAGGTGCCATTTAGGCTATTCTGCCATTTTTTAATTTAGCCAATGTAGGAGAAAAACTGCCTGAAGTTTTTAAGTAATAAATAAAAAACTTCAGCTGGTTGGCTGGAGTTTTTTTAGTGCGATATAATTTTTTTAATTTGGCCCTTGTATGTGAAAACTTCAGCCCCCTACTGAATTTTTTGAGTAATAACAAAAAAACTTCAGCTGCTTAGCTGATGTTTTTTTAGTGCAATAGCATTTTTTAATTTAGCCGGGGTATGTGGAAAACTTCGGCCTCCTGCTGAAGTTTTTGAGTAATAACAAAAAAACTTTAGCTGGTTGGCTGATATTTTTTTAGTGCAATATTATTTTTTTAATTTAACCAAGGTATGTGGAATACTTCAGCCTCCTGCTGAAGTTTTTGAGTAATAATAAAAAAAAGCTTTAGCTGGTTGGCTGAAGTTTTTTTAGTGCAATATAATTTTTTTTAATTTTGCCAGGCTCCTTTTGAAGTTTTAAGTAATATATTAAAACCTCCAGCTAAAGTTTTTGTTTTATACCTGTCGAAGTTAAGCATTCTTAGTTGTTGATGTTTTAAATGATCTTTTTGATAATGTCACGATGTTATTATTTGTATCTTTTACTTTTTTTTAATAGATGACTCCTAAAGCACCTAAAGATCCTAAAGTAGCTAAAGAACACAAAGCAGCTAAAAAGCCTAGACTACTTGCAGTAGTCCCAGGTCCTTATGTCCCTCAGCCTCTATCTACAAAATCAGGACAAATATATTTTGAGTTTATAGATTGGTTTAACTCTAAGGATTATTGGAAGGGGAAGAATGATTTGAAGGGTTTAATTGCATCGTTCTTGACTCCTGCGCAATAGGCTAAGCTTAGTAATGGTCCATTTAAACACATTATTGTTATGGAGAATATCAAATGCAGCATGAAATTGGTTCATTGTCTGTATCTTTCTCAAATATTCATGAATGATCGAGACTCTATTAGTTTCAACATATTTGGGCATGACGTTTCCTTCACCTTTGAAGACTTTCATATTTTATGTGGTTTGCTGATAACAACACATGATATTGAAAACCCAATTAATCGAAAGTGAACTATTCTAAATCGGTATTTTGGTAAGTCGAAGGGTGTGTATCTGAAGGACATTCGAGATTTTATGACTCGGAATGCAATTCCAAAGAATGCTGTGAATTATCCACACGTATGTGAGAATGATGAAGTGTCATTACACTTGTGGAAATTTTTATTGTTGAGTCTATTTTGTTTGAAAAAATAATGATTTATGTGTGAATGAGGAGTATGCATGTATTGTTGAGGACGAGAAGGCTCGTATTGAATATCCCTGGGGTAATGTGGCTTATGAGAAGCTCATTTATTCATTGAAACATGCATTGGGCAAGCAGAACAAACATCATGCAACTAAGTATAAACTTACTAGATTTCCATATCCATTATGTGTTTGGTTCTATGAGCGCTTCCCAGATGTTCGGAAGAGGTATGTAGCAGAGGACGAGTCCTTGATATGCCTCAGATTCCCAGGATGTTACGTTATGTATGCGTTGGAGAGCCTAAATTTCCTAAACTTTATAATGTGTTCAAAACTCATGAAGTAAGTTACTTTTTATTTTGTAATAATATGCTGATATATTAGTTTTTTTCTTATCGTAATATACTTTTTTTGTATTAAATAGAGATATCGCGACTTTAGGGTATTGAATATAATTCTTACAGAAGAGGAATTAAATTCAATGCCTTTAATTAGGAAATTACCATGCATTAGGATTCGTTCAAATATAGATAATGCAGTTCCTTCAACTGGTAAATCACCACTTACCTTGAGTTGACCGGATGAATTGAATCGAAATCCTGTCATTGGTGAATCACCACCTACAAAGAGTCGATCAAAAAAAGTCTATCAAACTCATGACATTGGCGAATTACCACGTAGTTGGAGTCAACCAAAAGAACTGAATCAAACTTTTTTTATTGGCGAAGCATCTCGTACCAAGAGTTGTTCTACTTCGTCCACATCTGACTTTGATGAAGATGAGTAACTTGATAAAATATGCTCTGTAAGTTTTTATATGAAGTTTTTTGGGTTTGTTTTTGTAAAATTACAACATGTGTTTTGAGCTGAAGTTTTCTTCTACACCTGAATTTTTGTTTTGTTATCTATTGTGGAGGTTAACAACGGAGGTTCAAAGTCAAAATAAAAAATAAAGAAGCACAATTGTGAATGAAGTTTTTGATAAGTTTAAAAAGGAGGAGCGAACTGCTATTGAGGATGCGATTTTTCTAAAAGTGAAGGTAAGCTAATTCATAGAGAACTCTTTTTATTTGTGCTGATTTTATTTCAGATTAATCATTTTTAGTAATTTTTTTTCTAGGAATATTTTGATGAGAAGTTTGAGCACTTGTTTACAATTGTCAACAAATCAACTGGAACGGATCGAGAACATGACAGGATGAATGACTTTTCCGAAGATCCATTGGCTTTTGAAGGAAATCAAAATATTGAAGAACAAGTTGAAGAACAACGTTCCAGTCCTGATAGATTGAGCAGATATGTAAATAATGAAGCACATTTATCAACTAAGAATATAGGAAGCAAGGAAGGTGCTCATAATCAAGTTGCAGAGACTGAAAAACATACTGCTCATGATGCATTGCCTAATGTGGAAGATGATAATGCTACATATAATGAAGATGTGACTGGAGGCATTGAGCTTGTTCAACATCAAGGTGGAGAGAAACATGCAGATGATAAAGTTGTTGGCGTTGAAAAACATGCACCGAGTTGTACTTCAGAGAGTGATCAAGCACTTGTTGGTAGTTCAAATCTGAAAGACGATCGCTATGCATGAGTAATAGCGATTTGCAATGAACTTCTAGGTGGTGCTACACAGGAAATTGTTACTACAGGTATACTGTACAAAACATATTTTTTGATGAATGTTATGGTTTAGTAACTGGTAAATTTTCAGTTATAGAGCTGAAGTTTTTTTTTATAAATGTCGAACTTCAGCTCAAGAGCTAAAGTTATTTTTTTATAACTGTCGAACTTCAGCTGTACAACTGAAATTTTTTTTTATAAGTGTTGAACTTCAACTCTAGAGCTGAAGTTTTTGAGTAATAACAAAAAAACTTCAGCTGATTCGCCGAAGTTTTTTTAGTGCAATATTATTTTTTAATTTAACCAGTGTAGGAAGAAAACTTCCTGAAGTTTTTAAGTAATAAATAAGAAACTTCAGCTGTTAGGCCGAAGTTTTTTAGTGCAATATATTTTTTAATTTAGCCAATGTATGTGGAAAACTTCAGCGTCCTTTTGAAGTATTTGAGAAATAAAAAAAAATTCAGCTGGTTGGCCAAAGTTTTTTTAGTGCAACATTATTTTTTTAATTTAGCTAGGGTATGTGAAAAACTTCAGGCTCCTGCTGAAGTTTTTGAATAATAACAAAAAAACTTCAGCTGGTTGGCCGAAGGTTTTTTAGTTCATTATGATTTTTTAAATTTTGCTAGGCTCCTTCTGAAGTTTTAAGTAATAAATTAAAACCTTCAGTTGAAGTTTTTCTTTATAACTGTCGAACTTAAGCTCTAAAGCTGAATTTTTTTTTTAATTTTTGTAAGTGTTGAAATTTTTGTTTGTGACTGGCTAAGTTCACCCTTGTTAGAGTTTAAGTTTTAATTGTTTTTTGTTATCATATCATGTATTGTAATTTTCAATACAGTTATAATTTTTTTGTGTGTGTTTTATATATAGAAAGATTAGGTGATCTATTCTCCCCCTTTTATGAATATGCAATGGAACTTAAAACTAGTTGTGCTTCAATTGCCACAACTCAAAAACTCTCCGATGATGTTGAATTGAATGAAGGTAACGTTAAGAAAACCCTTCCAGAGAACACTGGAATAGTGGTCGACGTTGGTTCAGAGTTAAATGATGCTGGAAATGCTGATATTGAGGAAGGCATGCAGCCTGGGGGAAACCACAGTGGCTAACGAACGTGAAGGTATTCTATAGATCATCAATTTATTATATTTGATCGAATTATATTTTTTAAATTTTAATATATATATATATATATATATATATATATATATATATATATATATATATATATATAATTTTTTTGAATGATTTTTTCAGAATTATTGGAGGCATGTCAAAAAGAATTGGTTGTGATTCTGGAGCAATATGAAAAAGGAGAAATACATATATTAACACATGTTGAGTCACAGACAGGTGTGAAGTTTGTTGGTATTATTTTATAAAATTTAGTAAGTATTATTTATTAATTCTTATTTTTGCATGAAGATGCAATCTGTTGGAATGAAAACACCATCTGGGTCGCAACACTTAGACCGGGTAATTATTTTTTACAATTCAATTAGTGGTTTTTTTCCTACTGTGTGTTCTCTATCAGTTTTATTTATGTTTATATTTTCCTTACTTTTGCAAATCTCATAAGAATTGCTTCCAAAACCTAAGAGAAGTAAGATTTTTTGTTCTCCTATGTGTGATACCAGTGACATCCCCAACTTCAATATATGTTCATTTTCACTTGGTAGTACACAAGTCGTTGATTCGGAAGGTAATTCTGCTATTTTATTATTCTCGAAGAGACAGAACATCGTCGTGAAATACAGCGAATTGGTCAAGCATCCCCCACGATGGTTGTATTCCTCCCTGCTGCTGAACAACAACGTTTAGTTGCGACTGAACAACAGGAAGAGAAAGCAAAAGGTAAAGATGATAGAAAAAGAAAAGGATGCCTTTGGAGATTATTTGGTTGAGGTCTCCATATGTACTTTATAGGAAAAAGCAAAAGGGGCAAGATTGGATAGTTGGAAAGAATAGATGAAAGTGTCCCTTACATTATGTTTTTCAAGACAGCGGATTGATGCAAAAATTTGAAAAACGGTTGGAGATGGGTGCCAGTGAATATGATTCCAATCCATTCAGATTAGTTGGAATTAATATTCAAAAATCATTCTTTACTGAGCTTGTGGATCCTGACTCTGATCTTGCAGATAAAGTAAGTTATTAAGTTTATTTTTTGAATTGGTTTTCAACTGTATTTCTCAAAAGTTCAGTTTATTTTTTGTAGTATACCTTTATTCATAGTAATTTGCTGAAGCTTTTTAGCTTATTTGCTAAAACTGAATATGCTTATGTTTTTTTCATGTTGTTTTTGTAGTTGTGCAGTATTTGTTTTTCTAAACTTCATAGTGGTAATTTTACTTGTTATATTACTTGCGCAAAAAATATTGCTATTACCTTCCACGTTATTCAAAAGCAAAATATGCAGTAACAGACTTACAGTTTGATCAATATGACTATCCTGGATAGTGTTCATCCTTCTGAAGAAAAGTTAAAGATAATTGAGAAAAGGTAGGAAAAGAGAATGCAGAGTTTGAAAAGAAAGGAAAAGAAAAAGACGATATCCAAAGAACAGATTATAAAAAAAGAAGAAGAAGAAGCGGTTATCAAGCCACTTACGGACTTTTGTTTGTATGAGGAAGAATCAACCAATGAAAAGGTCTCCAACTACATAAAAGGCATTGAACTTTCGTGTGGTATCTCATGACCATTTGCGAAAAAAGTATTCTTTCCATTTCGACTTAAGCCAAGGGAGGGGCAGAAATCTATGCACTACTTTTGGATATCTCGACTTTGAAGATAATATTATATATATGTATGATTCCTTGGGCAGTACAACTTACAAGCGTGCAATTGAACATGTCAAAATTTATGCCCGGTTGATTCCACACTCTTAAATGCTTGAATTTTGGGGAACTTAACGAATATTATGGGAACAATCATGTGGAATAATTGAAAATTAAGTGTATGCATACACCGGAATAGACTAACATGTATATGTTTCACATATGTTTTACAATGCATCATATGTTTATAATTTTTTGCCCTTGTCTTAAATATTCTTTAATTTCTTTTTCATGTATTGTTTGTAGTGTTGATTGTGGTATATTTGCTCTTAAGTTTATGGATATGCGTTTGATGAGAGACGGTGTATTCAAGTTTAATCAAAGTCAAACATTGGAATTCATGAGAGAATTGGCTGCCAAACTTTGGGCTCATGGAAAATGGAAAAAGATAGCGGCTATGAAACTCCAGAAGAACGAGAAGGAGATGATTACAGAGTTTTAAAGAGTCTCTGTGTGAAATTTTTTATTAGAGGATTGGTTGGTTGTACATAATTTTATTTTGTGAATATATATTAATTATTTTTTTAGTTCACTTTTGTGTCATACTAATATGTTGTGTCTTTTATCATGAATTTTAAGTACATTTTTTGTTTGAAAATACTTGAGCATGAACACTATCCAGGATATTTGAATTTAGCTGAAGTTTTATTTATCAGGTGCTGAAGTTCTACTTATCAGGTGCTGAAGTTCTTGGAAATATACTAACAATCTTCAGCACATTGGGTCAAAGTTTCTTGAAATATACTTGTCACGATCCTAGTTCACCAATCGTGAACCTGTCATGACGGCACACAGTCCCCGCGACTAGATAATCCTAATACGATGCGGAACATACAAGTTTATGAACATTAAACAAGAAAAATAGCGAAAAACGATATAAAAGGAATGTAATCAGTGCCACTTGGCACATACACTCATCAACCACCCCATAAAGAATACTGCCAAGACCCGGAATCCCACGAGTAATACAGACTAAAAAGGGAAAGTACAACTGTGGCTCTATACATCAAGAGTATCTAAAAACAACAAAATGTGGGAAAGTATCTGCTATTAGTATCTGCTATTAGTATCAGAATAGAAGGAGGGCCTCCGTATCCGCGGATATAGCAGATCATACCTCGAGGTCTCCGAATGTGCTGCTCGATCACCTAGGATGAGCCTGTCCGGATGTACCTTGATCTGCACAACAAAAGTGTGCAGAAGAGTAGCATGAGTACACTACGGCGGTACTCAGTAAGTGCCAAGCCTAACCTCGATGGAGTAGTGACGAGGAAGGTCAGGGCCCTACCGAGAGAACAATAACATAATGATCGAACCAGTAATAAGCAGGAATAAATAAGAATGAATCTGAAATAACAACAATAAAGTAATTACTATAAGTGACTACAACTAAACTACCAACGAGTAACCAACACAACGTAAACTCAAAATAACAAGTCCAGGACCTGTGGGAATTGAACCCACAGTCCCACTCTATAATCAATAACCCAGGAGCTACGGTAATTTAACCCGCAGTCCCAATATCAGTATCTCTAGGTCTCCGTGAATCGAACCCGCAGCCCGTGTCTCAATATCTAAGGATGTGTCTCAATATCTCAGGATCTCCGGGAATCGAACCCGCAGTCCACATCTCAATAACATAGCAATAAACTATGGGTCTCCGGGAATCGAACCCGCAGCCCTTGGATCTCCGAGAATCGAACCCCCAATCCACAAACAATACCTCTCGTGGTCTCTAGGAATCGAACCCACAGCCTTGGGATCTCCGGGAATCGAACCCGCAGTCCACCAATACAACAAATAAAGAAATGCACAGAGAAAAATATAATATGCTTAACTACAACTTTACCAAAAAAAACTAGTGCCAACAATTATCTAGAAGTTCAAGTAAGACAATTAGGCAATTAGACAGATAAATCCTATCTAATCATGTTTTCCCTCATTTCATTGTTTTTAGATACTCTTGATGTATAGAGCCACAATTGTCCAATTCATGATTTTCCAATCCCACGGGTAACAGAGACTAAAAAGGGAAAGTACAACTATGGCTCTATAAATCAAGAGTATCTAAAAACAACGAAATTAGGGAAAATATCTGCTATCAGTATCAGAACAGACGGAGGGCCTCCGGATCCGCGGACGTCGCAGATCATACCTCGAGGTCTCTGAATGTGCTGCTGAATCACCTAGGATGAGCCTGCCCTGATGTACCTGGATCTGCACAACAAAAGTGTGCAGAAGAGTAGCATGAGTACACTACGGCGGTACTCAGTAAGTGCCAAGCCTAACCTCGATGGAGTAGTGACGAGGAAGGTCAGGGCCCTACCGAGAGAACAATAACATAATGATCGAACCAGTAATAAGCAGGAATAAATAAGAATGAATCTGAAATAACAACAATAAAGTAATTACTACAACTGACTACAACTCTACTACCAACGAGTAACCAACACAACGTAAACTCAAAACAACAAGTCCAGGACCTGTGGGAATTGAACCCACAGTCCCACTCTATAATCAACAACCCAGGAGCTACGAGAATTTAACCCGCAGCCCCAATATCAGTATCTCTGGGTCTCCGGGAATCAAACCCGCAGCACGTGTCTCAATATCTCAAGATGTGTCTCAATATCTCAGGATCTCCGGGAATCGAACCCGCAGTCCATATCTCAATAACATAGCAATAAACTCCGGGTCTTCGGGAATCGAACCCGCAGCCCTTGGATGTGCCTGCAAAATTTCAGGTCATTCAGGACGTCGTTTAGTCGGGTTTTTGATTGATTTTGTAATTCGGAATGTTTTAAGGAACTTAGGCTTTTATTTGATGTGAATTATGGGTTTTGATGTTATTAGACATGTTTTGAGGATTGGAGCAAGTTCGAATAAGGTATTAAGATGTGTTGGTGTGTTTGGATGAGGTCCCGGGGGCCTCGGGGTGTTTTCGGATGGTTAATCGGGAGAAAAACATGGAAATTGCAGGTTTGAAGAGTTCTGGTTCTGTTGTTTTCGCTCCTGCGGAAATGGGGGCGCAGGAGCGAGCCCGCAGGAGCGGAAAATGAGCGCAGAAGCGCTGGGGTTCGCTGAGGCGGATCCTGGTCCGCATGGGCGGCACCGCAGGTGCGGAAGGAAAGACCGCAGAAGCGGTCTGGGCTCGTTAGGGGAGAATCCGCAGAAGCGGAAGACTTGTCGCCTAAGCGAGTCCGCAGGAGCGGACTCTGATGCGCAGAAGCGGGGAGATCGCGGAAGCGGAGGGGTATCCGCAGAAGCGGTCGCGCAGGTGCGAGGCCCAGCTGCAGAAACGGAACTGGGCGATTTGGTGGAATCTCGCAGAAGCGACCATTTGGTCGCAGGGGCGGCCTCGCAGGGGCGGCCTCGCAGAGGCGGATTTTTGTCCGCAGAAGCGGAAATCGGGCCTGTGTTAAAAATAACAGAAGGGTTAAAAATTTCATAAGTTGCAAAACATTTGGGGCTCGGTTCTTGAAGGCGAATTAGGCGATTTGGGCGAATTATTGTTGGGAGAACATCGGGTTATCATCGGAGGTGAGTTTTATGGTTCCTTTACGCGTTTTTATCATGAAATCCTCCTTTAATTCACGAAAATTGGATCAAACTGTGGGAAAATTTAGCCTAAGCCAAGGTTTTGGTAAATTGCCGATTTGAGTGGGCAAATGGAGTCCGAATTTGGTAAATTTAATATGCCTAGACTCATATTGAGACGAGGGTTCCGAATATGTAACTTTTATAATTTTTTGAGAAGCGCACCAAAAGTCGGGTTTTGACAACTTGTGGGTTTTGGTATAAATTGGGTTATTTCGAATGAATTTCGTGAAATTAGCATATATTGATGCATTCTCTATGATTTTGAGCAGATTTGGCACCCGAGGAGATTGATTTGCGAGGCAAGCGCAAGGCGGATTGAAGCTTCTTCCGGTTCGAGGTGAGTGGTAGTAGTAAACAATGTACTGAGGGTTTGAAACCCCGTACTAGCACTTCACAGTGCTATATTGAGATGAGACACGCGTTCTATGACGGGCGTGGTGACATTGTGATAGGGGGTTCGGACTTAGTCCTTCCCGGCTAATAGAATACTGTGTTGTATGACTGTTAATGAGATTATAACTGTACAATTGGGCTAATAGCCATGTTTGGGGCCTTGTGCCGATCTATAGAGCATTAGGGAACCTATAGAGCTAGGTGACCCTTATATCGTGTTGGAAACATACACTCAGCCGTAGCTCTAGCTGTATAGCATAATATGAGCCCGTACTAGATGTGTACATTGAGAGAGATTATATAGGGTGGAATTCCCTGTTCTAGCTGAGTGGGCCTGAAAGGCCAAGTCTATATTGACTGAGACAGGGTCAAGGACCCAATGTGATATATTATATTGGGCCTGAGAGGCCATGTATATACTGATCGGGATAGGGTCGAGGACCCATTATGGGGTATTATATATATATATATACCTATATTGGATCGGGCTGCACGCCGCAACAATATATATATTGGATCGGACTGCACGCCGCAGTAATATACATGTAATATTCATATGGGACGGACTGCACGCTGCAGTATTATTGCGCTTGGGCTGTAGGAGCCCCTTCGGAGTCTGAGTCTGCACACATTCTCAGTGAGCACTGGTGTATATTATGGGATCGGGCTGCATGCCGCAGCAGTATAGAGATATATACATATATATATTGGATCGGACTGCACGCCGCAGTAATATTTGTGTGGATCGTGCTGCACGCCGCAGTATTATAGTGCTTGGGCCTAGGGAGCCCCTCCGAAGTCTGTATACACCCCCAGTGAGCGCCGTCGACGTTAAATGGAGCGGGCTGCGCGCCGCAGCGGTATATGTATTGGAGCGGGCTGCACGCCGCAACATTATACTTAATCATATCCTATTATCTACTTAAATACTTATACATTATAGACATAGGTATGTGTCTTTATATGTTGAGATGGCCGTACACCGTAGGGGTACGAGTGAGGGTTGGATCAGGTGTAGAATCTTGTAGAGATAAACGTGGATTGGAGATTTGAGCATTTTTATAGTGATGACGTACCTGTGAGGGTTGCCTTAGAACTGCTAAGTTATAGCACAGGAGTTCTTACCTTCAGTTGTTATTTATTATTGTTACTCACTGAGTTGAAATATACTCACCCCACTCCCCTGCACTTTCCGTGCAGATCCACAGGTGCCCGAGAGCAGTTGAGACATTGTAGCTGCTGATCCTTGTCTACTTTTGCGGAGATTACGAGGTAGCTGCCAGCGTCCGCAGAGCTTGTTTTCTCCTTCTCTATCATCTTGTTGATTTCCTACTTGCCTAGACTTGATTGTATTAGGATGCTATTCTGTAGAGGCTCGGTCTCGTGACACCACGATATGTTTGGGACCGTATTTTGTATGTTTTACGTTTCGGTTATCACCTGATATGATCATTCACTGTTTAAGTTTAATTTGATTAATAACTGGCTGGGTTAAGGGATAATATGGTCGGGCTTGCCTAACATTGTGTTGGGCGCCATCACGACCAGGGTTTGGGTCGTGACAGTAACACACTAATTCAAGTGATCATTTCACACCTATTCCCTGTGGGATTCGACCCCAACCTAGTTGGGTTACTATATTTGACACCGATCGCCTTACACTAATTGTAAAAGTGTAATTTGAGCGAATCAAACAGTAGATAGGAAATCCTAGAAGAAATCGAGCAGAGAACCCACAAACAAATAGCTTAACCAGTGATTATTACTCGAAATATGCAGGAAACTATTTGCTATTTGCTATTTTATTTACTCTGAATTTCTCTATTGAAAAACCAACCCTTACTTAGCTTTTTTAGGGGGTATTTATAGGTATAGATTGGCAGATTTCTTGGGGGGGAAAGAATAGAAGTAAATTCCACTTCCCTCCCCTTAAAAATTACTAAGTCTACTCTTACACCCCTATTTCTGTAACAAGATCCCTTCCAGCATGTGCTGGAAGGTTCTTTTTGATTTCATTCTTAAGCTTTTACCAAAGTGTCCCTATTGGTTATGGAGTTTTACTGATTTCCCTTTTTAAGGAGACCATTATACCCCTTAATCTCTACAAAATTACAGAAATCGGGAGCACAAATGACTCCCATGTCCCTATATGCTCTATTTAATCTACCATTTTACCAATTTGTGTTCCCTTTATGCCCTTAAGGGAACAGCTGAATTACCCGACCTGCCTAGGTCAGGTTTTCTGCATTTTTCAACTTATTTAACTAAGGGCCAGTCCTTGCATTGGTATTTAAGGACTGGCCAATTCTAACTTGAAGAACTAATTCAATTTTGGCCAATTTTGCTTCTTTTTCTGTTAATTAAAGATATTTTATTTCATTTTAAGCTAATTACAGGACTAGCCTCCTTTATTGTTATACTTAAACTATTTAAAAATTTAGCAAGTCTCAAGTTGAGACTTGGCTTGGGCAATTGAAGCCCATTACTGAATATAGGTTGGGCTAAGGCCTTTGCAGACCTAGCCACCTATGATTCAGGGCTCAATTTGAGCCTTGGTAAGTCTGAACTTGCAGACTTAAACCAATTTACACAACTAGCCCATTAAAGGGTAGGCCAGTATGTGGAGGACCTTGCAAAGTTGGTCAATTGCTAAATTGACCAATCTTGGTCATTTATTTATCTTATAACCTATTTTTCATTTTTCAATTTTAACCTATTTCAAAACTAGCCATTTATGAGACTTAGTACTATTGCAGCTATAACTAATTCCCTAAGACTAATGGGCATTAACACTGCTCATACTAACAATAAACTATTTCAAACTCAGCCATTTTAATATACAATTGCACACATAGCCACATGAAAACAAATATTGTTCATCAATCAATTAGAACTCAGAAGGGATGTTTGATAATGTTGAATTTTATTCAATCAACTCACATAACTCAATTTCATGTAGAAAAGTGTCAATTAACATCAATCAGACTTAGTTACAACCAATTTATGTTAGATGATTCACTGAAAGACCCAAGAACCTTAAAGTTCATAGACTTAATAGAGACTAGATCTCATAAAATAGTCAACAAGAAATGAAACATAGCCTATATCAGACATAAGAACAATGGACCTTAACAGAGTAACATAAGAATGGTTATCAGAATCCACTTCCAAATACTAACCCTAACTTGATATATACATGTGATAGATAAGATGAAGATGAAGAAAAGAAGAACATGGAGAAACAGTGAAGAAGAATCCTAAATCTATCATGCAAGAGTGACAGAAGAGGGAAGTATAATCACTAAATCAAGATTAGCATGCTTATTTAGCAGATGAAAGAACATAAGGGATGTTATTAGAGAAAAAACCCTTGAGTGAACATGAGAATCAAACGGCTAAACCTAGAATCAAAACTAAATCATGTAGTTAAGAGAAAAAACAGTAAAGATATTGAAAGCTAATAGAAGAAACCATAACGAGAGTCAAACAGCTAGACTAAACATGAAGATAAACAGAAGAGATATCAAAGATCAAACATATGAGATGTTGAAAACCAACAAATAAGAAAACCCTTAAATACGAACAAAGTGTGAAGAAGAACAGGGAGATCTTTAAGAACAGAGAAGCAAACCCAACACAAGATAACCCTAATATAAGAAATGAAGAAAAACGGCTAAACTATCACTAAAACTAAACATGCAAAGAAATAAAAAAGAAGAACAGTCATGATATTGCAAGCCAACCAATCAAGAACCAGTATACACAGAAGATGAAGAAGGAAGAGTGAAATCAAGACAGATATTTTAAGCCAGATAAACAAAAACATCAAAACAAAAGATATAAAACACCAGAAAGCATGAAAATGAACAGACGAACGAAAGCAAGTAAAGCATAGAGGGGGATGGGGGACTTAGCTTGCAGGGCTGGTCCCTTGAGCTTCCCATTTCCTCTCTTTTTCACTTTCTTTTCAGACTTCTTTTTCTCTTTTCTTTATTTCTTTTCTTTATATCTTTATTTCTGGTTTTTCTTGTTTAGACTTCAAGATGAAGTCTTTTGAGGTTTTTGCTTTGGAGGGGGTGTTCAGAGGGGTGTAAAGGTGAGATCTTGGGAAGGGGTTTAGTTTGAGTGGCCGGAGTTAGGGTTTTGGCAATTTTCTTTTGTATATTCGAGAAGATGGAAGGTGATTCGAGGGAAAATAAAGGTCTGGGGGGATAGATCGGGCTGAGGTGGTTCTATGGTGTTGATTTGGGGTGGGTTCTCATAGGTTGTGGTCATCGGAGATGGACTCCGATGACCGGAAATCCAAGAAGGGGGGGGGGGGGGGGGGGGGTTTCAAGGTTTCTCGGAGTTTTGGGTGGTGTTTGAGGTGAAGAAGATGATAAGAGAAGAGGAGGGGTGAAAAGGTGGACGGAGACCACCGTGGGAGGTGGTGGCCTCCATGGCCGGCGATGTTGCAGAGGAAGGAGATGAAGAAGAAAGTGAAGAAGAAGAGAGAATCCTAGGCGACTAGGGTTTTTGATCTTTACAAATGACCGGTCTCAAACGAGACCAAAGCCTTTTATACTCGTAAAGGCTGAGGTGATCTTGGCCGTTGAATCTCTGATGATCAACAGTCAAGACCAGGCGTTACATAAACGACGCCGTATCGTTTGTAATGAGACCACATCCTTCATCCGTTAGATCAGCTTAAACGGACGGCTCAGATTGATCTTTGAATTCAGTTAATTAATTAATTCCGGTCAATTATCTCAGCCGTTGGATTAATGCAATTGGACGGCTGAGATCACTTGTTACTTGGTGACCTGGACCGGTTCCTTTGGGCTAGAGTATTGGGCCATCATTTCAGATGTTTATTTGGCCCAATTCTTATTACACATATGTATATATGTATTTTTTGGTATTTTTTAATTATTTTAAGACAAATTCTTTTTGTGTTTTATATTTTATTTATTGTATTATCTAAAATACCTAATTTCTTACTTTTACTAATTTTATGATATTTTTTGGCAATTTTCTACTATATATTTTTATTTTCCGCTAATTAAACCTATTTTCCCTTTTTTTGATTTTCTTTTCTTTTAAACTAATTAATTCCAAAGCGCAAGTATTTAACCTATCATTTTTTTTTCTAATTTTAATTTCTAGTTATTCAACCACACAAATGTATCTAATTTCAATCAAAACATGTAATTGCACCCAAAAATATTATTTATTTTAATTTTGGAATTTACTTACCTAGTGCAACAATCATGTGCTCACAATCGGTCGCTGAGGAATTCCCAAAGATGCCCTTCCCTGATTAATTTGGCTACCTCTTCTCGAAGTTGTATGCAATCCTTGGTCCTATGATCGTGAGTGATGTGATACTTGCATAATGTAATGACCCGGTCCGTCATCATGTGAGTTATCACCCCGTTATCCCCGTTATATGCTTGTTAATGTTACAATATGCATGTTGGGCGAGTTTGAGTCAATCCGGGTCGAGTTTGGTTGGAAATGAGACAAATAGACTCCTAGAAGAATGAATAGTTGAGAAAATTCAGTTGGATGTTGACTTGTGAGTTAGTGAGCTCGGAATTGAATTCTAATGATTCGGTCAGCTCCGGGAGGTCATTTATGAGTTATGAGAGTGATCGGAAGTGAATTTGGAGGTCCGGTGTAGTTTTAGGTTTGAATTGGCTAAAGTTGAATTTTGGCGATATCCGATCGATAGGTGAGATTTTGATCCGGGAGTCGGAATGGAATTCCGATAGTTGCAGTAGCTCCGTTAGGTGATTTTGGATGTGCCCGCAAAATTTCAGGTCATTCGGAGGTCGTTTGGTCGGGTTTTTGATCGAATGTGAATTTTTGAAGTTAAAGTTAAACTTAAGCTTGAATTTGTTGAAAACGGATGATTTTGATGTTAACGATAGTGTTTTGATGATTGGAACAAGTTCGAATAAGGTTATAGGGCGTGTTGGTGCTTTTGGTTGAGGTCCCGGGGTCTCGGGTGAGTTTCGGGGTGGTTTCAGACCATTTCTAGGCCATTTTTAACTGCTGGTTTATGTTTGTAGCAGTGTTCTATGCGATCGCGGACAATGGGACGCGATCCCGGTGAGTGAAATGTGCGAAAAATATTAATGAATCGCGATTGCGTGAAATGCTTTGCAATCGCGAAGAAGGAAAAGTTGTGTTGCATTAATCCTACTTCGGGAGCTCATATATTTTTACCTACAAGAAATTTTGAGGTGATTCAGAATCGAAAGTTGTATCACATCGTGTCTAGTTTTCAGAAAGCTAAAGTAATCTTGATTTGGACATCTGTGTAAAAGGTTATGGATGTTACACTATAGGGTGTCCGAGAAGGATCTCTAATACACCTATATAAATTGGGAAGCTTATATATAGAAATGTATAAGGATTCAGGAAATGAGTATCAGATGTAAGTTATAGATCTATGTGTCTAGTTTCCAGAACATCAAACCATTCATCATTCAGAGTTATGTGCAAAAGTTATGGCCATTATACTGAAGCCTATCCGGAGGAACTGGAATTTGTTCACCGCGATCGCGAAGCATTTCCCGCGATCGCGAAGGGTAAATTTTGGGCGAAAAATTTTGTTCTCCGCGATCGCGGAGCGATTCCCGTGATCGCGATGAGTAATATGCCTGGGCAGAATGTTTTTAAAACATTTCAGTCGCGAATCAACCCACTTTTCCACCATTTTTGGTCATTCTTGAGAGCTTTTGGACAGGAATTGAAGGAATTTCGACGGGTAATCATTGGAGGTAAGTTTTATGAGTTAAATACATGATTTTATCAAAGAATCTCACATTAATTCTTCGGATTTGGGTAAGAAATCAAGAAAATTAGGGCTTTGAGCAAAAACGTTACAATGGGGATTTGAAGGACCATTTGTGGTCCGAATTGGGAGTTCTTGGTATGTACGAACTCGAGGAGAGACGAGGATTCTGAAAATATGAGTTTCATAATTTTTCGAGAAGCGTACCAAAAGTCAGATTTTGACAACTTTGTGGGTTTTGGGGTAAATTGAGTTATTTCGAATGGGTTGTGTCTAATTAGCCTATATTGATGTATTCTCATTGATTTTGAGCAGATTCGGCATCCGAGGTGATTGAATTGCGAGGCAAGCACAAGGAGGACTAAGGCTTCTACCGGATCGAGGTGAGTGGTGATAGTAAATAATGTATTGAGGGTTTGAAACCCCGTACTAGCACTTCACAGTGGTGAAAGGTATATGTGTTATGATTTGAGCAGGTGCAGCGCATGATCATGTACTAATGTTGATGATATAATTCGTGTAGTATTGAGATTTATGTTGTTGATATGCATTGTGATGTCTTGTCGAGTTGCGGATGTATTGTAAGGATTAACGAAATGAGCATCACAATAAAGTTATAGATCTATGTTTCTAGTTTCTAGAACATCAAACTATTCATCATTCGGAGTTGTGTGCAAAAGGTTATGACCATTATACTGAAGCTTGTCCGGAGAAACCGGAATTTGTTCACCGCGATCGCGAAGGGTATATTTTGGGCGAAAAATTTTGTTCTCCGCGATCGCGATGAGTAATATGCCTGGGCAGAATGTTTTTAAAACATTTCAGTCGCGAATCAACCCACTTTTCCACCATTTTTGGTCATTATTGAGAGCTTTTGGACGGGAATTGAAGGGATTTCAATGGGTAATCGTTGGAGGTAAGTTTTATGAGTTAAATACATGATTTTATCAACAAATCTTCCATTAATTCTCTGAATTTGGTTAACAAATCAAGAAAATTAGGGCTTTGAGCAAAAATCATAAAATGGGGATTTGAAGAACCATTTGTGATCTGAATTGGGAGTTCTTGGTATGTACAGACTCGTGGAGAGACGATGATTCTGAAAATATGAGTTTCATAATTTTTCGACAAGTGTACCAAAAGTCGGATTTTGACAACTTTGTGTGTTTTGGTGCAAATTAAGTTATTTCGAATGGGTTGTGTCTAATTAGCCTATATTGATGTATTCTCATTGATTTTGAGCAGATTTGGCATCCGAGATGATTGAATTGCGAGGCAAGCGCAAGGCGGACTAAGGCTTCTACCGGATTAAGGTGAGTGGTGATAGTAAATAATGTACTGAGGGTTTGAAACCCCGTACTAGCACTTCACAGTGCTATGATGAGATGAGATGAGACACGCGTCTTGTGACGGGCGTGGTGACATTGTGATTGGGGAATTGGACTTGGTGCTTCCCGGCTAATAGTGTATTATGTATCATGACCGAGAATGAAATTATAATCGTGTAATTGGGCTAGTAGCCATGTTTGGGGCCTTGTGCCGATCTGTAGAGTGTTAGGGGACCTGTAGAGGTAGGCGACCCCTATATTTTGTTGGGAACTCACACTCAACCGTGAGACTAGCTGAATAGCATATTAAGAGCCAGTACTAGATATGTACTGTGAGAGATAGATTACTTACGGTGGAAGTTCCTTGATTTAGCTGAGTGGGCCTGAAAGGCCAATCCTATACTAATTGGGACAAGGTCGAGGACCCGTTATGAGGTATTATTTATATATATACCTATACTGGATTGGGCTGCACGCCGCAGCACTACTTATATTGGATCGGGCTGCACGCCGCAACAGTATTTATATTGGATCAGGTGCACAGCACAGCAGTATATATATTGGATCGGGCTGCACGCCGCAGCAGTATATATGTTGGATCGGATAGCACGCCGCAGTATTATTGTGCTTGGGCTGTAGGAGCCCCTTCGGAGTCTGAGTCTGCACACATTCTCAGTGAGAGCTAGAGTATATTATGGGATCGGGCTGCATGCCGCAGTAGTATAGATATATATGTATATATATGTTGGATCAGACTGCACGCCGCAATAATATATGTGTTTAGGGAGCCCCTCCGAAGTCTGTATACACCCCAAGTGAGCACCGTCGACGTTAAATGGAGCGGGCTGCGCGCCGCAGCGGTATATATATTGGAGCGGACTGCACGTCGCGGCATTATTCTTATGCATATCCATATACATACTCAAATACTTATAAATTATAGACATATGTATATATTTACAGACATTTTGTTGGTTGTACACCGTAGTGGTACGAGTGATGATTTGGTCAGTGTGGGACCTTGTTGAGATAGATGTGGACTGGAGATGAGAGTATTCGCCGTAGTGATGACTTACCTGTGAGGTTACCCTTAGAACTGTTTAGTGATAGTACAAGTGTTCTCACTTTCAGTTATTGTTTATTATTATTACTCACTGAGTTGAAATATACTCACCCCATGCCCCTGCACTTTTTGTGCAAATATACAGGTTCAAGAGGGCAGTTGAGCTACCGCAACTGCTTTATTATCCCCATTTTGTGGGGACTTCGAGGTAGCTGCCGACGTCCGCAGTACCTGACCTCTTCCTTTTTATCATTCTGTTGTCTCCATTCTGCTTAGACTTGATTGTGTAGTAGATCTCATTTGTAGAGGCTCGGACTCGTGACACCGCGATTCCGTTGGGACCATATATTGTATTTCATTTCTACACTTCTTGATTTGTTATGAAAACAGGCTAATCACGCCGATTAATCAGTATTAAATTATAATTGGCTAGTTTAAATGGATAAGATGGCCGGGCTTGCCTAGCAAAGTGTTGGGCGCCATCACGACCGGGGTTTGGGTCGTGACAAGTTGGTATCAGAGCTTAGGTTAACATGTCTCGCGAGTCATGAGCCGGTTGGTAGAGTCTCGTGGATCGGTACGAGGACGCCTGTACTTATCCTCGGGAGGCTGCAAACATTTTAGGAAAGTTTCACTTTTTGAAATTCTTATCGTGCGTACTTGATTCAGCTTGAGAAGTAATTCTTGAAACTCTTTCTACACGTTTGCAAGTGCACTCGAGTGCTTAGTGATAAATTTGCATTGATGGCTTATGATTCCCCAATCGAGGGGCGAGATATAATCTCTATGAGTTCATGTTGGGCCTGTCTGGAGGACTTGAGGCCGGATCCTTGTCTATGCCTTAAGCACCAAGGTGCTAATTTCGCGAGCCGGTATTATGAAATTCATGCGATTAGTATTGATCTTAATTGTGAAAATGGCAGTTTGATAATGGGTGATCCTTATTGTGATCTGTTACGTAGCCCTAGCTATGGGCATGGTGAGTATGTTCATGTTCCTTAGTGGAAAGGTAAAGTGCATTACGTGTGGTAGTATGAGTTCAGACGCAGGAAGACTGTCACGCCCCAAATCGAGGGACATGACCGGCGCCTGACCGGGTTGCCGGTCAAGCGGACCTGGGTGCTTTTCATTCCCACGCGTTACCCCTGTGATGACTGCTTCTCATTAACCAAATATATTACTAATCATAATTGATTTCATATTAAACAAATAAAACGATACGAGTGATTCATTAACAAGATTTCAATTTTTACAACGCCCGACATAACACAATATATACATAATACTGGAGTCCCGCAGTTTACATGTCTACAGAGCCTCTAGGATACAAAAAGGGAAATACAATACTTGCCGGTAACAAGGCTCCGGCTATACCTTACAAAACCAAAATGAAATCTAAACCGAGTGGCATGAACCACACAAGGCCCCGAGGAAGAAAGGGGCTCACCAAAACGGGCGGTGGAAGGAGAAGGATACTACTGCCGATGAGCTGAAGTGCCTGCTACTGATCCACCTACAATCATGACACGAATGTAGCGCCCCCGGCAAAAGGGACGTCAGTACACTTGAATTGTACTGGTATGTATGGACAAACTTTGTCCCAAGTAAACTCAAGCCATTAAATTACATCAACAATTAATTAAGCCAGCCAACCACGTTTCCATATTTTCCTCATTTCAAATAATTCTCACACAAAGCACTTTCTACAATCAACCAATTTAACAACAACCAATCAATCACGTACAGCACAAGTAGTCAAACAGAGGGGCAATCAGTGCCCCACAGGTTGCAAACTCTCCTGCTGTCTCCTTTCACAATTTCACATTATTGATTTATGTATCAATTTTCAATAGCGATTTCGATCGCTTTCCATCCTTATTGCCCCTGACCACCCTTATTACCTCGGCCACCCTTATCACCCCAACCCAAACCTTATTTCACCACGTTGCGGCGCGCAACACGACCCCGCCTTACAGTTGAAAACACAACAATTTCAAACAGCAGAGATAAGGTACTACACACAATTTCAACAAGTTCAAATAAGCAACTTACACATTGGTTCATGTTCTCAATTTCTTCTCAATTCAATATCACAACCATGTTACAATATTTCCACAATTCAGGTGTTTCATCTCTTTCCAAAAGGAACCATATATGCCATAACAACAATTTTCCTCAATTCTTTACCAATTTCAATTCCTTTGTCATCTTTCAATTCATATTTCAAACCATACCAAATGTAGTTCAATCATCAATTGTATACCCAACAATGATATAAAAAAAATCACATAAAATCTCTCAAATTAACACATGCCAAACAATTTCACACATATGGGCGATTTTACAAGAATCAAAATTAGCCATACATACCCGGTGATGAGTTTTCTTCCGTTAACTTCCTACTTTATGCTTACCCAAGCTATCTTACTCTTGCCAACCTCGTTCTTGAAGACTCTTACTTCTACTCACTTCTTTTTACTAGAAATCAAGTTCAATAATCATGCATGAGTGTAAAAATTCTATTTTTTAAAAGCTATTATATGCAAACCTCTCTTTACCCAATTAAAACTGAAAATCAAAGAAAATAGTTAGGGTTTTTACCTTGAAAATATTGGGGAAGTTGAATCCTTGCCCTAGGATCCCTTGGAATTAAGTAGTTGGAACAATCTTTGAAGATGAAGAACTTCTCTCTCTAAAAACCCTCTCTTCTCTCTCTAATTTTGGTGAGATGATATGATAAAAAATGAAGAAGAAAGGTGTTATATTAAAGAAGAGATCGGGTCAAAATGTTACAAAAATCTGGGCCGGGGTCAAATATGCGGTCACTATGCGACCGCAGAATCAACATGCGGTCCGCATAGTGACCGCAGAATGGCTCAAAAAATTACGCAGGTTCTGTTAAGACATGCGGTCACTATGCGGACCGCATGTTGATTCTGCGGTCGCAAAAGTGCACCGCAGATTGACATGCGATCGCATATCGACCACACATTTGACACGGATTTGGGCAACTCTCTGGAACGATTTGCGGTCAGAATGCGGTCCGCATGTCAGGTTTGCGGTCGCATTCTTGACCGCACATTTGACACTTTTTCGGAAAAATTATTTCTCTACATTTTTGAAGCTTAAATCATTACCAAGGGTCCGAACCGCGGCTCGCAAGCTCGCCGCGAAGAATTCTACGCATTCCTAACACATTATTCGGACCATGACACCACAGCTACTAGGTTTTATGCACAAAAATTTTACGGGGCCTTACAAAGACCAAATTGGATGAGCTAGGTGTATCATGGTGAAAGGTATATGTGTTATGATTTGAGCAGGTGTAGCGCATGATCATGTACTAATGTTGATGATATAATTCGTGTAGTATTGAGATTTATGTTGTTGATATGCATTGTGATGTCTTGTCGAGTTGCGGATGTATTGTTAGGATGATTTTGGTGATTCGCTGGCAGGTAGATAGGCCCAATTTACAAAGTAAACTCTGTCGAAATTTTTGGAAAAATTTGGGGCTTAGAAAATAATTCTCTCACCTGGAGAATAGGCTTAAATGGTGTGTGTATAAATGCAAGAGTTGCAAAAGAGTTATGATGTGTGATGATTCGAATCTCAGTCGAAGCTTGTAAATGACTTGAGTTTAATCTAACTTGAACATTGTGGCATCATTTGAGTAAGAATGCTATGAGTGGCTGAAAGTGCTTTGATGTATGGCTCCGAGCCAAGTTGGGGAGGTTGTTATTGTTTAACTAATTACACTATTGTGTGCTATGTTGGTCCTATCTCTAGGAATGTTGGGAAATTTTGATAAAGATTATGGTGCTTCATAGATGTAAAGAAATACTAGGATGTTTTGAACTTACGTTGGTAAAGAATGTTCGGTGTATAGAAAAGAAAGATAGCTAATTGTATCTGTATGTAATCATGTTCTGCGGTGTCAGAGTTCTAGTAAGGCACGAGTGGTTTTGTTCAATAAGGTAGTTAAATTATAACTGGTTAAGGGTGAATGACACCCGAGAATAGCCTTGCGGTGTTCAAGATTTACGTTTGCAATAGTCAGGTGCCTTAAGACTGTGTACGTGGCTAAAGATCATGGTTTTGTTAGAAGAAATCGAGATTTGTTATGTTATGTGGATGATGAGATTCTATGTATCTATATTGGAGAGTAATGATAACGAATTCTAAATTGCAGGAAGTTCTTCAAAGTAAAGTGTTGTAGATTGTGGTACCTCTGGGAAATGCCTGAGGGAGTATTCAGCGGCTTGTGAGTCTTAGACGGTGTGGTCTTATGTACGAGTCTCATATGGTAACATGAGTTGATGTATTATGGTGCTACAGTAAAGGCTAATATTAAATTAAAGATGAATCAGAAAGGAAACTGGGTAAATGGAACAACTTGTTAGTAAACTAGAATAGTATGAAAAGGGCACGAGTAACTCCTGGTGTGTGTTCGAGGTAATGAGCCTTGCAGTTATGGTGCAACAAAGCTCTTGATGTGCTGGCAGTTGCGTAGCTCGATGTGGGTAAAAGAACTTAGTCCTGGCAGTTAAGCGTATGCAATGAATGGGAGGAAAGAGTTGTGATGTGTTTTTTCATAGTTTGAAAATGAGTATATTCCTATCGGTATGTGAAGCATGGAATGTGTAATGACTTTTCTCCTATATGGGATCATGAAGGTCCTTAACTAGTTGAGTGCGTCAATGTTTGCGGCGTAGGAGAGGGATAAAAATTCTCCATGTATCTTGGTGCAGTATGGTATATGCGATGTGTTATGGATAGATGATAACGACATGTTCAAGGTTTGAGATCAGTTCATATTATATGGAAAGTTATTAAAATCCCCAAGCAGCGTGGGCAGCTGTAGATAATCTGAGAATCAATCTTCCTGGTGATTAAGGAAAATGGTACTGCTATTCTAGTAATTCGGTAGAGTTATATGGTCAAAAGGGCCAGGTAATGTAAACCGATAATATTTAGTGGTATTGTGGTATCCTCTTGTTGGATTGACGGTGAAGATTGAGTTGTTGATGGCTTGAGAAAATTTCTGAATGGATTTCGTGGTGTGAACGAATGCTTGATGTGTGTTATGTATTCGTACGGTGGAGTGTGGAATCAGGCATAGTGATTCATGTATTATATATTTGTTGGAGACTAGAAGTTCTCTTAATCCGCATACGCAGTGGTGGTATGTCGTGTGTATCGACACCGTTTAGCGGTTATTGGAAATTAGAAGCCCTAGTGGCTCTCTCGTTACTTGATATGATGAATTGGAATAATGATATATGATTGCAGACTGGTTGTCATAAGTCAGGTTGTCTAGACTAATGTGATATGGACTATGTCAGAAAAATGTCACAAACTGCGTGGCATAGTGCATCAGATCATGCTCCAGCAGGGTAAATGTACCCTAGGGCCAGCGGACGGCTGGTAGGTACTGCTTTGTCAGTTGGGACTTTGTGGCGGATGTTAGTGTAGAGGTATCTACCATTGATTCGGTTCCGGTATTGACGAACTTTGTCAGATGCGTTTCATGTGGCCGAGCTTGAGGCCATATATATGTTTGTTGCAATGAGCAACTTAGGTGGATGTGCATTCCCTTTTGCTAGATTTTTGCGTGGATCGGGTGGCACACCGCCACATGTATAGTATCTGGATCGGGTGGCATGACGCCACAGGTATGCTATCTGGATTGGGTGGCACGCCGCCACAGGTATGCTATTGGAATGGGTTGCGCGCCGCAACAGTGTGATGTGGAAAATAAAGCTTCCTATATGCTACCGTGCATGCAATACTTCCTAGCTTCTGAGGAATAATCCGTATTGGGTACCACTCGGGGAATAGCACATCGGTTGTGTCCTTTTAGGATTTGATAGCGTATATTGATCGTATCACCGTAGGTGTGATTGATTGCTTGAGTTTAGACCTAGATATGTGTGTGGCTGACCGTTTTGAGCATGGTGACTTGAGGTGCTCCATGAGTCATAGTGTTGGATGGAATCATGAGTTGTGGTAAGGAAACGTGATGTTATGACCTTTCGAGGAGGATTCAGGTACCCTAATTCTATGATGTGAGACGAGGTCTCAATTATGCGTTGTGATGGTATCGAGGAATTAGAATTATGGCTCTTTTGTGTGAGTCAGTTTTCATGATTCGAGTGTGTTCAGATCGTTTCTTATCAGAGCATGTGTTGTGCTCATTGTGGCTTAGGCCGATGCTGAGGTGTCATGTCAACAGTGTGGTGTGTTATAATCGAAATGATCGTTGGAGACATTAATGAGTACGAGCATATTTGATCTCAGCTCGTGGGAAAGGTAATATCGAGGTTTGGCTCTGAAATCTGTTGTGGTATCAGTTAAAAAGGGAAGTGGATTCATGAATGGCTGAACTGAGAGATGGATTCGATATATCGTGTGTTTCAGCTGCCGTGGGCAGGATATGAAAGTAATGGAGTAAGACTTTAGCTAATGAAAAAAGGGTTTTTCAGTTAGTATTTGGTTGCCGTGGGCAATTGTTGAGATCCGAGGCCATCGTCTCGAGCGATTGGGTTGTTCGATACATTATGTGATCTCACCCAGAATGGCGAGTATGGACTATTACAGTTGGATCGTGTGTATCCTGAGTATAGGCATGGGATTGGGATTTGGTATGTGATTTCGGAAAGTGCAATGTGGTTTATGGTTCGGGTGGGCTGTGAGATTTCCAGCTATAGTGTGTACCGGACATATATGAGATAGGGTGACGTGGGATCACCCCGAATATATGCTTGATACAGTCATTCAGCTACTGGGTTACTTCTAGTAAACCTTTTGGTCCGCTCAAGGACGAGCGTTTGCTTAAGTTGGGGAGAATGTGATGACCCGGTCCGTCATCATGTGAGGTATCACCCCGTTATCCCCGTTATATGCTTGTTAATGTTACAATATGCATGTTGGGTGAGTTTGAGTCAATCCAGGTCGAGTTTGGTTGGAAATGAGACAAATAGTCTCCTAGAAGAAGGAATAGTTGAGAAAAGTCAGCTGCATGTTGACTTGTGAGTTAGAGAGTTCGGAATTGAATTCTGGTGATTCGGTCAGATCCGGGAGGTCATTTATGAGCTAGGAGAGTGATCGGAAGTGAATTTGGAGGTCCGGTGTAGTTTTAGGCTTGAATTGGCTAAAGTTGATTTTTGGCGATATTCGATCGATAGGTGAGATTTTGATCCAGGAGTCGGAATGGAATTCCGACAGTTGCAGTAGCTCCGTTAGGTGATTTTGGACGTGCCCGCAAACTTTCAGGTCATTCGGAGGTCGTTTGGTCGAGTTTTTGATCGAATATGAATTTTTGAAGTTAAAGTTAAAATTAAGCTTGAATTTATTGAAAATGGACGATTTGATGTTAACGATAGAGTTTTGATGATTGGAACAAGTTCGAATAAGGTTATAGGGCGTGTTGGTGCTTTTGGTTGAGGTCCCGGGGGCCTCGGGTGAGTTTCGGGGTGGTTTCGGACCATTTCTAAGCCATTTTTAACTGCTGGTTTATATCTATAGCAGTGTTCTACGCGATCGCGGACAATGGGACGTGATCGCGGTGAGTAAAATGTGCGAAAAATATTAATGAATCGCGATCGCATGAAATGCTCCGCGATCGCGAAGAAGGAAAATTTATGTTGCATTAATCCTACTTCGGAAGCTCATAACATTTTACCTACAAGGAATTTTGAGGTGATTCAAAAACAAAAGTTGTAGCGCATCGTGTCTAGTTTTCAGAAAGCTAAAGTAATCTTGATTTGAGTGTCTGTGTAATGAGTTGCGGGCTTTAAACTATATAGTATCCGAGAAGGATCTCTAATACATATGTATATATTAGGAAGCTTATATCTAGAAATGTGTAAGGATTAACGAAATGAGCATCACAATAAAGTTATAGATCTATGTTTCTAGTTTCTAGAACATCAAACTATTCATCATTCGGAGTTGTGTGCAAAAGGTTATGACCATTATACTGAAGCTTGTCCGGAGAAACCGGAATTTGTTCACCCCGATCGCGAAGGGTATATTTTGGGCGAAAAATTTTGTTCTCCGCGACCGCGATGAGTAATATGCCTGGGCAGAATGTTTTTAAAACATTTCAGTCGCGAATCAACCCACTTTTCCACCATTTTTGGTCATTATTGAGAGCTTTTGGACGGGAATTGAAGGGATTTCAATGGGTAATCGTTGGAGGTAAGTTTTATGAGTTAAATACATGATTTTATCAACGAATCTTCCATTAATTCTCTGAATTTGGTTAACAAATCAAGAAAATTAGGGCTTTGAGCAAAAATCATAAAATGGGGATTTGAAGAACCATTTGTGATCTGAATTGGGAGTTCTTGGTATGTACAGACTCGTGGAGAGACGAGGATTCTGAAAATATGAGTTTCATAATTTTCGACAAGTGTACCAAAAGTCGGATTTTGACAACTTTGTGTGTTTTGGTGCAAATTAAGTTATTTCGAATGGGTTGTGTCTAATTAGCCTATATTGATGTATTCTCATTGATTTTGAGCAGATTTGGCATCCGAGATGATTGAATTGCGAGGCAAGCGCAAGGCGGACTAAGGCTTCTACCGGATTAAGGTGAGTGGTGATAGTAAATAATGTACTGAGGGTTTGAAACCCCGTACTAGCACTTCACAGTGCTATGATGAGATGAGATGAGACACGCGTCTTGTGACGGGCGTGGTGACATTGTGATTAGGGAATTGGACTTGGTGCTTCCCGGCTAATAGTGTATTATGTATCATGACCGAGAATGAAATTATAATCGTGTAATTGGGCTAGTAGCCATGTTTGGGGCCTTGTGCCGATCTGTAGAGTGTTAGGGGACCTGTAGAGGTAGGCGACCCCTATATTATGTTGGGAACTCACACTCAACCGTGAGACTAGCTGAATAGCATATTAAGAGCTAGTACTAGATATGTACTGTGAGAGATAGATTACTTACGGTGGAAGTTCCCTGATTTAGCTGAGTGGGCCTGAAAGGCCAATCCTATACGGACAGGGTCGAGGACCCGTTATGAGGTATTATTTATATATATACCTATATTGGATCGGGCTGCACGCTGCAGCAGTATTTATATTGGATCGGGTTGCACGCTGCAGCAGTATTTATATTGGATTGGGCTGCACGCCGCAGCAGTATATATATTGGATCGGGCTGCACGCCGCAGCAGTATATATGTTGGATTGGACTGCACGCCGCAGTATTTTTGCGCTTGGGCTGTAGGAGCCCATTCGGAGTCTGAGTCTGCACACATTCTCAGTGAGAGCTGGAGTATATTATGGGATCGGGTTGCACGCCGCAGTAGTATAGTTATATATGTATATATATATATTGGATCGGACTGCATGCCGCAGTAATATATGTGTGGATCGGGCTGCACGCTGCAGTATCATAGCGCTTGGGCCTAGGGAGCCCCTCCGAAGTATGTATACACCCCCAGTGAGCGCCATCGACGTTAAATGGAGCAGGCTGCGCGCTGCAGCGGTATATATATTGGAGCGGGCTGCACGCCGCAGCATTATACTTATGTATATCCATATACATACTCATATACTTATAAATTATAGACATATGTATATATTTACATACATTGAGTTGGCTGTACACCGTAACGGTACAAGTGATGATTTGGTCAGTGTGGGACCTTGTTGAGATAGATGTGGACTGGAGATGAGAGTATTCACCGTAGTGATGACTTACCTGTGAGGTTGCCTTAGAACTGTTTAGTGATAGTACATGTGTTCTCACTTTCGGTTATTGTTTATTATTATTACTTACTGAGTTGAAATATACTCATCCCACTCCCTTGTACTTTTTGTGCAGATATACAGGTTCAGGAGGGCAGTTGAGCTATCGCAACTGCTTTATTATCCCCATTCCATGGAGACTTCGAGGTAGCTGCCGACGTCCGCAGTACCTGACCTCTTTCTTTTTATCATTTTGTCGTCCCCATTCTGGTTAGACTTGATTGTGTAGTAGATCTCATTTGTAGAGGCTCGGACTTGTGACACCACGATTTGGTTGGGACTGTGTTCTTGTATTTCATTTATACACTTCTTGATTTGTTATGAAAACAGGCTAATCACGCTGATTAATCAGTACTAAATTATAATTGGCTGGTTTAAATGGATAAGATGGTCGGGCTTGCCTAGCAAAGTGTTGGGCGCCATCACGATCGGGGTTTGGGTCGTGACACATAACAAGTTAGGGTTCTTTTGTGAAGGGTCCGACAACATGTGGCCACCTAGTAACTTTGATTCTGCCTATGGCTGACATGATGCTTGAGACATTGATGCTGAAATTCTATTCGGATAGTCAGGGTGGCTCCGATATCGGGCTTGAATGTGCCCCCTTCGAGGGGAGTAATTCAGGATCTGCACTCAGGTTCCGCTTCGAGCCCTTTGAGACGTGGCGTGGAGTGCCAAAGCAGCCTGAAAGTTGAGCTCTTTGATTTGGCCGTATATAGTAATGCATTTGAGTTGATTAAATTACATTAAGCGTGTAATATATAAACTTCATGAGTGGTAAAATCGAATGAAGTACAAGTTTCAAGATTTAGCTCAACCCAATACTTTCGACACAAAGGTTAGACATATACATGAATAAATAATAAATAAAATTTCAAGAAATTTAAATTTTGAACCCATTTTGAAAATGGAATAACATAACGTTTGAACTGGTCAAGTTAATATCTTGAATCCGCCTCATAGTTTGGGTATGATGGAAGAAATGGTTTTAGCGCTTTTAGGGCAAATTACGAGGAACCTTAGAAAGTTTTAAAAGAAGCAAATTGAAAGTACTCCATGTAGATCAGGAATTCATATGTGTAATCTATTCAGAATCTGTTTATTTTGTATACTAATTAAGTAGCAAAAGATATCTCTCTCTCTCTTTTAGCATATGGAGGAGTAGAAGTGTCAAATGAACGAGTTGGAAAATTTTTGAGAAGATCAATATGTGTCGAGTCAAAACTAACATTAGTCGAGATGGGTTGGGCTAAGTTGGGTTAAACCTTGGGTCATAGTCCAACCCGTCCAACTCTTATCAAGTTTTAATTAATATGTATTTTTGTTTTATAAATAGTTTAGTTGTCAAATAAGACTATTTTTTTCTTTTGTTATAATCATATATAACATGTCGAAAAAATATTTTGTAGATATTTTAGCAAAATTACTCATGA
>JASVEL010004066.1:0-142741 GCA_032618575.1 Nicotiana noctiflora | reverse complement strand
CAAAAGAATCAATGAAAGTTCAACTACGGTTGGACTGGGACTCAGGCCATGAGCCTTCGCCGCGATTAATTCAACAACAGTTGAAGTAAAACTCGGGCTACAAGACCTCGACTCAAAAGAATCAACAAAAGTTCAACTACAGTTGAACTGGGACTCAGGCCATGAGCCTTCGTCGCGATTAATTCAACAATAGTTGAAGTAAAACTCAGGTTATGAGCCCCCAACTCAGAAGAGTCAATAAAAGTTCAACTACGGTTGAACTGGGACTCAGGCCATGAGCCTTCGCCACGACTAACTCAACCTCAGTTTAAATAAAACTCGGTCTATGAGTCCTCGACTCAATATAAATTCAATGACAGTCGAAGCAAAACTCGAGCCATGAGCCCTCGATCCAGGACAACTAATGACCACATAAATGAAAAGACGCACAACATAACGAGTAGTAAGCGAACGAAAGGAAAAGGGGGGAATTCCCCCTATTTTAAATTAAAATAGGCGAATGCGGGCCACGCCCGTCCGCCTTGAAGCAAGAATTGTCTGAAAGTAACCACAACAATCAATCAAATAAAAAAAAGGAAAGAAGAGAAAAATAGCCACACACGGCAACAAGAAAAAGAAAGTACAACTAACTAATCACCAATTAACTTGGGATTGCCAACAACGCCATCCACTCCAGTTCCATCATCACCGGACTGCGCCGCTCCATCACCAGCTCCGTCCGCGTCGGCCCCCGCTCCGCTCCCGCCAACCTCCGCTGCGCCTTCGTCATTCTCGGCTCCGCCTCCGCTCCCACCAGGAATATCATCGTTACCAGGCGTCGCGGCGTCAAAACCGCACTCCTCACGGGCCTCTCGTGCTTTCTGGCGCGCCTGCTCGAAGGCCCCTTCAGTAATCAGGCCGGCCTTAAACAGATGTTTATATATGTCCCGCTGTGCTTCGGCATAAACCCAAGCTTCACGGGAACTACCCAAGCACGCGGACTATTCTTGGACACGCCGGTTTTCCTGTTCAAGGAGCGCTATCAGCCCCGCGGCCTCTTGGGCACTCCTCTCCAACATCCTGATCCGCTCCTCGAGGTCGTCCTCCCTGGAGGCGGCAGTAGCTCTTACCGCCGACAGCTGGGAGTCATGGGCTCGGATGATCCCATCAAGCTCGGCCACCCAGGCAGAAGCCTCGACCAGCCTGCGCCTCGAGTCGGCCAATTCTCCCTCCACAACAGATCCTTCCCGCTCCACTCCGAGGTAACTACCGTCACCTTGGCCAAGCATTGACGCTCGCTCTCCAAAGATGCCCTCCTCACAGCCTCCAGCTCATCGTTCGCCTGGCGCAGCCGCCCCTCCAAGGTCTCAATACGGCCAAGTGCCCGGTCCCTCTGCAACTTCGCCCGCGCAAACTCCCCGGCCAACTCTTGGTTACGAGGATCGTCCCTCAAGCGCTCCTCAAGCGCTCCTCAAGCTCTCCTCAAGCTTCCTGCATTGGAGCCGTAACTGGCGACACCTCTCAAGAACGCGGAGAAGGACCCCGGTTCGAACGTTGGTCCGACCACCCGAGAGGGCTCACCCGCCTCAAATCTATGGGTGGAAGACTGGGCAGTAGGTGCGCGCCGCCTCAACAATCTCCCTCACTCTTAGATCATTCGGTCCGCCCGTTGGGGTGCGCGCTACCTCAACAATCTCCCTCGCCCCAGGGGGAGGCGGAGGGGTCGCGGTTACCGCCTCATTAGCGACTGGCCGCGCCTCTAAAGGGTCCAGAGGTGGAAGGATCCACCGCCTGACTAAAGGCCTCTCCTCATCATCTCGAGAAGGCGACGCCTCTCCGCAGCGAACAACTCCCGACACACTCCCGCCATCAAGCCGAGGGCAAGCGGGAGAGGGCGCAGCTACAGAATCAACGGAGATGGCCTTGGGAGCCCGAGCAGCCGCCGCCGGAGTGAAAAACTTAGAAATCTCCCCAGGACGCTGGAATACAGGCTAAGGAGCCCTGTCGCGGCTTACCCACTCTACAAAGATAGAAAATAGGTCAGCATTGAGTTACGACGACTACCAAAAGAAGGATACGCCCCTCTAAAGCAAAACGACTTACCTACGACCAAACTGTGGTCGTATCTCCTCGAGAAGGACGCCCGCGAGCGAATCCCCTCGGTATATGGAAGGATAACTTCTAACCACCCGCGCAGACCAGTGAATAGAGGCGGGGGCGACCTGTCAGCTGCGGAAACGACAAAACAACTATCAGTCAAAAGACAAGAATAAAGCACAAATTTAATCCTCCTCGAAACGAAGAAAATAAGAAAAGACTTACGGCCGTGATTCCAGGCCTCCGGAAAACCCGAAGGGGACGTCACCAGATGACTGGTCCGGACGTAGAAAAATTGTTCATATTGATGAGGCTCGACCTCGTCGTCCAAAGCCGTCACCAATCCCTGCCACCTGTGCGGGACCATCCGAATCCTACTCCCCTGAGTGCGCTGAGGAGAAAAGAGAGCAAGGACATAGTGAAGAGTGACCAACCTGCCGGCCAGCTCTGAGAACTTAAGCAGCATGGCCAAGAGCCTGTACACGGACGGGGTAAGCTGCCCCGGGCAAATTTCGTAATACCGGCAAAAATTGACTAACATATTGGGAAGGGGCATTCTGAACCCCAGCCTGAACGGGAAGGAGTAGAACACACAATACCTGGCGCGATCGGTATGTACCTTGTCTCCGGGCTGAGCCAACACAGTGTTGGCATGGGAATGGATGAGCCCCTGAGCACATAGCTGGGCCATGCTTACCTCTCCCATCAGTGGGGCCTCATCGACGGCCTCAACACCACCATCTGCGGTGAAATCCACCGCCAAGCTCCCCGCCCCAGGGAGTATATCATCCACTTAGGTCATCCTCTCAATATCGCTTTGATCAACGACCGGAAGCACGGGGGATAACCCCTCAATCACCGGATTGTCTGCTGGTAGCACCACCGGAAGACCGTCACGACGAGGAAGGCCAGCCATTGATTTAGGTTACCGGGAAAGTTAGATGAATAACGGAGAATATAATTAAGAACGGGCAACGATTATGCCACCGAAAAAGCAAGATTATTTGAGAATTTGCTAGAGAGAGAAATAATCAGTAAATCAAAGAACGAAGAATGTCTGACATACCAGGCTTTCTTATAAGAAAAATCGAATCAAAACCTCGGGAAACTGACAGGCGCCATTTAATGTGAATCCCAACCGTCAGAAACGGTTCAATTCTCATCAAAACCGTCGCTTCCACGATCAAAATCAGAGAGTGTGCGCTGGAATTTAAGCCTTCGCTTCAAACACCCCTGGTACAGCAACGCCTCAACCGGACCCTGCGTCCTGAAGTCTGCGTAAAGCAAGAGCATATCCGGACCCGCACCCGATGAAGAGGCATCCTGAGAGGTCGTCATATCCTCAATCGAAAAGAGACGCCGTACGGACTATCATATCCGCTCATCCCGGCCCGTCTCGACGTGACCACGATAAGCGGAAGGACTATCTGTATGAGCTACAATTCGACCTTATAATACTCGAAATAAATTAATCATTCCCCTCGGCCCAAATGCGTATAACGGGCGTCGAGGTCGTTCCCAATTGGGCGCGGACGCCATAAACAACGAGGTCGTCCTCAACCACAAGTTGTTGTCCGTAGCCGCCTACAATTCTTGTGTTAGAGACGACGCCTTGCGGGTACGCCCGCAATAGTTTCGTGACACGGGTTGAGTCTCCAAAGAAAGTCAACTATCATAATTAAAGACCTATAAATACTTAAGCAATCATGAGAAAAGGGGTTCCACTCTCTCTCCCCTTGGGGGCTCTAAGAAATACAGAGTACAACACAGAGTGAGAATCAATACCAAAAATATAGGATAACAGTATATCTATGAAAACATGATTGTAAGGATCTGAACCTCTTCATGGAGAGGCAGATTAACCCTTGTATCATGAATAAAGATCACTAATATCTTTTGTTGTCTCTACATATGTTCCCTTTCTCCTTTCCTTTAATTTACTGAATTTCAGATATGTTACGACCTGCTATGATTGGCTCTTTATTTTTACTAATTGTTTTGAGTTCATAAACATTATGGGTCAAACAGTAACATTTGGTCCAAATTTATTATAAAAACGTTATGTAAATTGTCAATTATGAAAGTGACATGGACACATTCATCGCATACAAGCAATAATCAAACTTACATTGAATGAGTTCACCAACATATATTATGGAGTGATTTTATTAAATGGCATACCACATTAGGGATATGTTATTTATAGATCCATGTTACAGTATCAACTACTTATCGCAACCTATTTCTAGGCATTTTTTCAAAAAATTGTTTACCAGATGGGGACGTCCATCTTGGGGGGCAAAAAAAAAAAAAAAATTTCTGGCCAACTTTTTTAAATGTTATATCAAATTGAGGATGTTCTTCTTCTTATATCCATAGTTAAGCCTATGTGACGACCTTTTATTGCTAAAACAATAGTTGAAAAAAAATTTATGTTTTGCAGTCCAAAGAAAATTCTGCCCTTGCATGCATATAACTTGGTTTCTCTCTACATCAGAACTAGGAATGGCAAACGGTATGGGGTGGGACGGGGCGGGGCGGTTTTTCAGCATTCGTGAGGCGGGGCGGGTTACATTGTTTGCGGGATGGGGCGGGGCATAATTTTTAAAAAAAAATTAACGCGGAGCGGTGCGGGTCGTGAGTTGTGGCTCTTTCTTTTCAGACTGCAAATGTAGTAATATCTCTTGCTCCCTCTTAGGAATGTGGCGACCGTTAATACATACCAATATGTGCCAGTTCTAGTTCATAATGCCTCTCCAAATGACAGACAGACCTAAGATTACCATTCTTTTTTCGACAACATTTTCTTATTAATTATATTCGAAATTATAACTAAGTATTTTATGTATATTGGTGGGCAAGTCTGTTGGTACATGAAAGTTCAGAAAAAATGCCAATGCAATAGTGTACCATGATAATAGGTGAATTTGACTATAATTATACCCTAAATAATCACACCTTATTATGAGATTAATGTTGTTATGAGGACAAAATGCTTTGATTAGTGTTTGATTGTGTTTTACAGGTACATGTGATGCATTGGATGCCTTAAAAAGCCATTTTGAAGTCATAGGTGGATGAAAAGGCCAAGAGAAGAGCTTAAGTGAAGAGGGCTGGACGAAGCAGTAAGGAAACAGAAGTGTTGTTCATCCGCGGTCCATTCGCGGCCGCGGATGAACCGCGGAAAAACTGGCTCTCTGAAGTTTTACTGTTCGCGGTCCGTCCGCGGCCGCGAACGAACCGCGGAAGTCACCGCTGCAGCAAATCCCAATTGGACTCAAACTTAGTTTTTAAGCCCTAAAACCTCTATATAAACTCCTAGTTTGCCCCATAGAGGCATGTACTTTATTTCTTCAATACTTTTGCAAGGTTTTAGTAGGAGAGATTCCTCTCAAACTCTTTCTATTATTTTATATCAAGTAATTCTTTATGATTTCAATTATTATCTTTGTTTCTTCAAGCATGAGTAGCTAAATTCTTTTCTAAGGTTTTGATGGAACCTATTGATAGATGAACTTATCGTTTATGTGATTACAAATTGTGAATTAGATTTCTATTTGTTCAACTTCATTCTTATTGTAGTTAATTGGTAGACGTCCCAATTAGTGGTGCCTATTTAGTGTGCATAACTTGGAAAAGAGTGCATATTTAGGTTTATTGTTGAACAACACCACACCTAGGTTATTAGAGGAATCTATAATTTTAGGCGTAAAGACGGGGTTAGGAATAACGAAGTCTTGGGTGCAATCTAAAGTGAACTATTCAAATTAAAGCTAGCTAGGGTAGCTCGGGAGAGTGCACTAGTAAATTATTGTAATTGCTCGGGAGAGGGTTACGATACACGTAGCGTTCATGATTGATAGAATATATTAACAATTTGTATGAGCATAACGATAAGGGATTCCATCAATAGGGGAAATCAATACCTTAGTCTTTCTCTATATTATTTTATTCAACATTCAATTCTTTCGTTTAAAGCATTCTTTAATTCTTGCAAAGTAGTTGTTCGAAAACACACAAATATATATTCAAAGTTTGGGAACTTGATTCGGAAGTACTTTTGGGGTTGTGAAAGTTGCAATTGGTAGGTTAATTCTCCGTGGGATCGATCTTGGACTTATTAAACCAAGTTATATTGACTACGACCGTTGCTTGGACGTGAATCAATTTTGGCGCCGTTGCTGGGGAATTAACGGAATTATCAATTGCCATTGCCAGAACTTCAAGATTCTTGTGTATTCAGGTTCTTTCTACACTCTACATTGAATATTTTGACGTTTGTTGATTTGGGTATTCAGGTGCGTGCCTAGAAAATCTGCAAGGACTGGAGAACTAATTGAAGGACTCTCAGACCCCGAGCAAACTTTCCGGGTGCGTAACAAAGCTATCAAACAAATTCAACAATCTCAACAACCAATAAAACTAGACTTCGACATGGGTGACATAAACGATCAAAACCAGCAAGCCGGGCTAAATATGCAAGAGGCACAGGAGGCACAGGAAGGTGCATTGTTCGACTGGGCACAACCCACAGCGGATAATTTGGCAACTGCCATCGTTGTGCCAACAATTCAAGCTGAGTCTTTCCAGATTACTAACAACATGCTTCACTTGTTGCAAAACAAGGGATTATTCTCTGGGTCTCAGGTTGAAGATCCACAGCAGCACCTCAAAAACTTTCTATCAATATGCAAAACACAAAGGCAACCGAATGTAACTCCGGAAGCTATCGGATTACTACTTTTTCCATTCTCAGTTACAGGAGCAGCACAGATATGGCTAAACTCACTCCCAATAAACTCCATTGCAACTTGGGATGAGTTAGTCAAACAATTCCACAACAAGTTTCATCCACCTAACAAAACAGCTCAACAAATTGATGAGATTGTGAGCTTCAAACAAAAACCATTGGAAACACTACATGAAACTTGGGGAGATTCAAAGGCATGCTTGTTATGTGTCCTCGCCATGGGATTCCTGAGCAGATGTTGGGCCAAAGATTCTACATGGGACTTTCAGACAGCATGAAGAACATTGTAGATGCTTCAGCAGGTGGGGCTTTTCTGAGCAAGACTTGGAGAGAGGGCCAAAATTTGCTAGACAAGATGGCTCGAAATTCCGGGTGGACGTCCAGGAATGCTCCTATCACACCAGTGGTACACTCTGTACCTCTGGATCCATCCAACACTCTGGAGGAGAACGTGGCAACTTTATTGACACAAATGAGCATCCTGACAAAGAAGGTGGAAGAATCAGGGGTTAAGCAACAAGTTCACATTGTAGATACTACCAATGGTGGTTTATGCACATCTTGCATTAGCCAACCCATAGGTAATCCATGGGCTGCAGACCAAGAACATCATCATCAGCATGAAGATATGAACTATGTGGCTAACTATGGAGGACAGCGACAAGGTAATCAAAACTGGGACCAACAGGCTCCGATGCGTATAGACCTCCACAGCCACAATTTAATGCAGCAGGTATGAGGCCATCACACAACATGGCTCCATATCCTAGACCTCAGAATTTCGGCAATCAGCAGCAGGGATATCATCCACCCCCACCACCACATGGGGGCAGGCATGACGATGGGTTTGCAAGGTTGGAAGCTATGATGCAGCAGGTAATTGGGTCAAATGCTAAGACCAATGAAAGAATAGATGCACATGATGCAGCGATCAAAAATATGGAAGTGCAGATGGGGCAGATTGCTATGTCACTTAACAATCGTCCTCAAGGGACATTACCTGCAGATACACAAACGAACCCAAAGGACCAAATCCCAAAGCAAATAATGGCAGTGACTCTGAGAAGCGGTAGAGATCTTGATGCGGAGAATGAAAGTGAGAAAATTGACAGACAAGCTGAGACACCTACTCCATTGACCATTGAACCAGATGAATCTACTGGGTTGACAAAAGTCACGATCCAGCCAATTACTGAAAATAAAGAAGCACAACAGGGAACGGAGAAAGTAACGGAAAAAGTAGAACAGCAGATTGATGAGAGAGTGGTAGACAAAGATAAATCCCAAGTCACCGGGAAGAAGAGGCCTCCACCACCATTCCCCCAAAGGTTGGCCAAACACCAAAAAGAGGAACAATACAAAAAGTTCCTCGACATGCTAAAGCAAATCCAGGTAAACATTCCATTAATTGAAGCTTTAAAAGAAATGCCTGGTTATGCTAAGATGATGAAGGATTTGATGTCGCGGAAATTTGATTTCCAAGACTTGGCCACAGTTACACTCACCCAGACTTGTAGTGCAGTAGTCTCCAGACCCATTGCTGAGAAGCTATCTGATCCAGGTAGCTTCGCCATCCCATGCACTATAGGGAATTATGCCTTTACTAAGGCTTTATGTGATTTGGGGGCAAGCATTAATCTCATGCCCTTAGTTATCTATAAGAGGTTAGGTATTGGGAGAGCCAGACCCACCTCTATGCTTTTACAGCTTGCTGACAGGACGGTTAAGCGTCCATTTGGCATTATAGATGATGTGCTAATCCAGGTTGGGAAGTTCGTGTTTCCCGCCGATTTTGTTATTCTTGATTGCAGGGTCGACGAAGAAATTCCCCTAATCCTGGGAAGACCATTCCTAGCTACTGGGAGAGCCATAATTGATTGTGAAACTGGGGAACTCAAGATGAGGTTGAATGATGAGGAGATCATCTTCAATGTGCAAAAATCCATGAGGCGCCCTAGTGAGTTCGCAAATTGCTCTCTAGTTGATGCGGTTGATGTGATAGTGGAAACCGACGATGCAGAATTGACTATCGAAGATCCACTGCAAGCATGCCTGATGAACATGGAAGAGGTAAATGGTGAAAGTTTGGCCGAATGGGTATTATCTTTGGAAGGCAAGGGATTTTGGAAGCGAGAGATCGAATTCGAACCCCTACACCTAGAAAAAAGAGAAAACCCACCAGCAAAGCCATCCATAGAAGAGCCTCCGAAGCTTGAACTTAAACCACTACCATCACACCTCAGGTATGAGTATTTAGGCCCTAACTCCACATTACCCGTTATTATCTCATCGAGTTTGTTAGAAGTGCAGGCCCAAAAGCTTATACAGGTACTCAAGGAATGCAAGACTGCCATCGGGTGGACCATGGCAGACATAAAAGGGATCGGCCCAGCCTATTGCATGCATAAAATCCTCCTGGAAGATGGACACAAACCTTCCAGGGAACATCAAAGAAGGCTGAACCCCAACATGAAAGGAAGTGGTGAAGAAGGAAGTAATAAAGTGGCTAGATGCGGGAATCATCTTCCCGATCTCAGACAACAGCTGGGTGAGTCCGGTCCAATGTGTGCCTAAGAAAGGAGGCATGACGGTGGTGAAAAACGACAACAATGAACTGATCTCAACAAGAACCGTCACCGGATGGAGAATATGCATGGACTACAGGAAGTTGAATCTAGCCACTCGCAAGGATCACTTCCCACTTCCCTTCATTGATCAAATGCTTGACAGGTTGGCAGGGAGATCTCACTTTTGCTTTCTAGATGGATACTCGGGGTACAATCAAATCTCCATAGCCCCGAAGATAGAGAGAAGACCTCCTTCACATGCCCTTATGGTGTCTTCGCCTTCGGGAGGATGCCATTCGGACTATGCAATGCACCTGCCACCTTCCAAAGGTGCATGATGGCTATTTTCACCGACATAGTGGAAGATATTATGGAAGTGTTCATGGATGATTTCTCAGTGGTTGGGAATTCATTCGACGAATGCCTTGCCAATCTAAATAGAGTATTACAAAGATGCATGGAAACAAACTTAGTACTAAACTGGGAGAAGTGCCACTTTATGGTTCAAGAAGGTATAGTACTTGGGCACAGGGTTTCAAGCAAAGGCATTGAGGTGGACCGTGCTAAAGTCGACATCATTGCAAAGTTGCCTCCACCAACATCCGTCGGGGCCATAAGAAGCTTTCTTGGACACGCCGGTTTTTACCGGAGGTTCATTAAAGACTTCTCCAAAATATCAAACCCTCTCTGTAAGTTACTTGAGAAAGATCATTCTTTTGTTTTTTCTGACGAATGCAGGATTGCTTTTGAGGAACTGAAAAAGAGGCTGGTCACAGCACCCGTCATCATTGCCCCAGACTGGGAGAAACCGTTTGAGTTAATGTGCGATGCAAGTGATTATGCAGTGGGGGCAGTACTGGGCCAAAGGAAAGATAAGCTGATGCATCCAATATACTATGCAAGTAGAACTCTGAGTGGAGCACAGCTAAACTACACAGTAACGGAAAAGGAGATGCTAGCGGTTGTGTTTGCATTCGACAAATTCCGGTCCTATCTCATAGGATCAAAGGTAATCGTATACACAGACCATGCAGCTTTAAGATATTTAATTGATAAAAAGGACTCTAAGCCACGCCTAATTCGTTGGGTGTTGCTTCTCCAAGAGTTCGACCTCGAAATCAGAGATAGAAAAGGTACTGAGAATCAAGTAGCTGACCATTTGTCAAGACTTGAAGGAGCTGAACTTGTCAAAGAGAGTGGGGAAATTCTGGAAACCTTTCCAGATGAGCAATTGCTCACCACCACTCTACTGGAAGCTCCATGGTATGTTGACTACGCTAATTATCTAGCCAGTGGCATTGTTCCTTATGACCTATCATCGGTCCAGAAAAAAAGATTTTTTCGTGAAAGTCAGAATTATTATTGGGATGAACCATACTTGTTTAGGATATGTCTTGATAACATGATCCGGAGATGCGTCCCCGAGATAGAACAATCTTCTGTTTTGCAGGCATGTCACGCTTCAACATATGGCGGGCACTTTGGAGGAATACGTACAGCTGCCAAAATACTTGAGGCCGGTTTCTATTAGCTGACGGTGTTTAAGGATGCACACTTGTGGGTGAAAGGTTGCAACGAATGTCAACGCACAGGGAACATCTCCCGGCGTCATGAGATGCCAATGAATCCAATCCAGCAAGTGGAAGTATTCGATGTATGGGGAATAGATTTCATGGGGCCCTTCATCAGCTCATACGGCAATAAGTACATACTTGTTGCTGTTGACTACGTCTCCAAATGGGTGGAAGCTGCAGCACTACCCACCAATGATGCTAAGGTGGTAGTGGGATTTTTGAAGAAGAATATTTTCACCCGGTTTGGGACTCCAAGGGCCATCATTAGTGACGGGGGCACACACTTTTGCAACCGAGCTTTTGAGAAATTATTGGCCAAGTATGATGTTAAACACGGGGTGGCCACTCCATATCACCCGCAAACTAGCGGACAAGTTGAGGTCTCCAACAGGGAGATAAAAAGTGTACTGACCAAAACAGTGAACGCCACAAGAACTGACTGGTCCAGGAAGCTTGATGACGCACTATGGGCATATAGAACAGCATTCAAAACACCCATTGGCATGTCTCCTTACAAATTGGTGTTCGGAAAAGCTTGTCACTTACAGGTTGAATTAGAGCATAAAGCTTGGTGGGCACTGAAACAAATGAATCTCAACTTGGATGAAGCAGGTAAGGCAAGATTGATTGGATTGCATGAGTTGGAAGAATTTCGGTATCTAGCATTCGAAAATACAAGATTGTATAAAGAGAGGATGAAGCGGATCCATGACCAAAATATCGTTGAGCGTACCTTCAAAACGGGGACAAGGTACTACTATACAATTCAAGATTACGACTGTTCCCAGGTAAATTGAAATCAAGGTGGTCAGGACCCTTCAAGGTAATTGAGGCATTTGAGTCAGGAGCCGTGGAAATTCAAACTATGGATGGATCACGTACATTTAAGGTAAACGGACAGCGGTTGAAACAATACATAGGCCTGGATGACATGGAGGACAAGATAGAATTGCGGTTGGATGAACCTCAAAGGTCTAGCGAGCCGTAAAATGCGCTAAGTTGAGTCGTGCCGCGACGTTAAATCAGGCGCTACGTGGGAGGCAACCCACGAACATGTTGTAAGTAATTTAATCTTAGTAGTAAGTAATAAAGGAATATAAAAAAAAGTTTTCTTCAGAAAGGAGCACTGTCCGCGGTCCACCCGCGGACCGCGGATGAACCGCGGAAAAATACCCTTTCTGAACCTTCTCTGTTCGCGGTCCATTCGCGGTCGCGAACCAACCGCGAAGAACTGACCTCTCTGAATCTCGACTGTTCGCGGTCCATCCGCGGCCGCGAACGAACCGCGAACAGTCGTGGTCAGTTCCGCGGTCGGCCAAAAATTTAAAGTTTTTTTTATTTTTCTTTTTCCCTCCCCCCTTTTAAACCCTAAAATAACAAACCCCCCTTTCCCAAACCCTCATTCAGCCGCCCCTCCCCCCTAAAAACTCTCTCTCTCTAATTTTTTTCCTCTCCCTTCTCTCTAAAAATCCCCAACTCCCTCTTCTCCAAATCATCCCCTTCTCCCACCTTACTTCTCCATTGCAATAACTTGTAAGTTTCTCTACTTTTCTCTTTGATTTTGTTCTAATTTTTTTTAGTTGTTGATTGTTGATTTTGTATAAATATTTAGTTAGTGTTAGTTTTGGGTCCATTCATGAACATTGCTTAGTTTCTCATTTTTACTTTTAATTTTGCCATGAAATTCGTTTAAGAATCCTTGTTATATATTTGATGTTTGGAAAGAATGGGTTTTGTTTTGTTTCAATTGTGTTTATGATGTTGATTCTATGATTTGGAGACTCCAATAGTAGTTCTAGCATATATATGGGTTGATTAGCCATGTTGGGGCACATTACCTTGAGCATAATAGACTAATGAATATTAGGAGACATAATGCCCAACTCTTAAATTGGTTATTGAAGATTTTATGGGGGATGGTCTAAGTCAATGAGGTGCTCGTAGATGTGTTCCAAGAACTAAGTGTGGGGTACTCAATTGGGCATGTGTGAAATAGTTAGATAAAGTGTATGAGGGAATTACACATAATTGATAATTATCAAGGATGGCGAAGTCTGAGTAGCCTTCCACTGACTAACGGTTTACAAATTTTTTTTGGCTATCTTAATTATACAGGATCATGGCTCCAAAGAGACCGCGACATGGTGCTAGCTCATCCAGGCAATCAACTTATGACGAATCTAGGTTTGCCGATGAAGGGGCGGAAAATGCATTTCATACTAAAGCTAACAAGAAGTGGCTTCAAGAGGTGGAAGTGGACAGGATAGCTATCCGCTCAGAAAAGCCGGAAATGTATGATGAGATTCGGAGACGAGAGATGGAGTTCCTTTTTGAAACTCCCACTAAGGTGAACAAGATGCTTGTTAGAGAATTCTATGCAAATGCCCCTTATTCCTCGGTGAGACAAGTTTTCGTCAGAGGTAAGCGAGTCAATGCCCATATTCCCACCATTAGGCAGGTACTTCGCCTACCACCACACACTAGTGATATTGATTATTACCATGATAGGCCCGGTGTCACATGGGACATGCTAATTGAGGCCTTATGTGTCGATGGTGTTCCTGTATGGATTAGAAATCAAACTCTGCACTCTAACTGCTTCACACACATTGCCAAGTGTTGGTTCTCAATTATTTGCAACCGTATATTGCCCTCAAGTAACACGACAGATGTTAACTTTAATAGGGCTGTTCTGACTTGGTGTTTTGTAACACATCGGGATGTTGATATTGCCCGAGTTATTAGTGACGAGATGGTTTTGAGGGGATCCCTCACTGCCAAGGGTTTCTATTACCCATCTCTTGTCACTGTCTTGTGTCTCCTCAACCACACCCCAGTTACTGATACTGACGGTGAGCTACTACCAAAAGCTCCATTTAGAGCTGCTACTATCCGGGTTGGAAGAGACACAACACCCATTGACTTAGATGAGGAGGACGATCCTGTACCGGATGCCCGGGCCAGACACTCCATGGATTCAGCCGGACCTTCCAGGCCTGCTCCTCGTGGAGCAAGCATGTCTAGATCCGAGTCCACACGACCTATGTTGAGATCAATGGAGGAGGAAGTGGCTGCTTTGCGCACTTCAGTGGACGGTCTACACACACGACTAGATGCCATGTCCACTAGGCAAGCCCGGTCAGAGAACAGGTTCATGGCATGGTTCAGAGCACTTGGGAGAGCATGCCATGTCGACCCATCCACTGTCTCCGACTCTGAGTGAGTCACAGGTAAGTTTTCTTGCCCCCCATTGTACTTTCATTTTATTTATGCCATGAGGACATGACATATTTTTAAGTGTGGGGTGGGAAACTTATCTTGTATATATTAGTGTAGTAAGTAATATAAAATAATAAAAATACAAAAAAATCAGAAAATTTTAAAAATCCAAAAATATGAGTAGAGGACTCTTCCTGATGACGGACTATTTAGGACAAGTACTCTTGAGGGAAGTAGTCCACGTAGGAATTTTTCTTTCTTTTATTTTCTTTTTATAGGTAATGTATCATTCCCCCTTGGTTTTTCTTTTGACCACGGTTCTTTTCCAAGGGCTTTTATTTGAACCGGGTTAGGTAGATTTTTCTTTTCTTAGGATTAGAGGTAAAAGGGCAACATGTAACCCCGAATATGCACATTAGCAAAAGCGTAAATTGAACTTGAGAATGTATCTTCTAAGCTTGATTGTAGAATCTCAATATGCCTTAAATTGCACAATAATGCTTGCTTGAACATCGATAGGACTTTGTAGATAAACCGGATTCCAAATGAGTTGCATGCCATGTGTGTGTGAGGTTTTTACTTACATTGTATGTTGTACATGATGCCTAGAACTTGCCCTGTGTGTTTGCAAAGCGAAATAGAAGTTGTTCGGTTGTAGAAAGGATAGAGGCATTTCTTTGTGTAACCCAAAATATCAATAGACATGAATTCACCCGTACATTATATCTTAGTTAACCCCTTTGAGCTTAAAGCCTATTCTTTGATAACCCTTGAATGTTCTTCAAAATTATTATATTTTGTTCTACTTTACCTCCTAGAAGCACTTGTATTGTAATGAATATGCAAAAGTTTAAGTGTGGGGTGAAGGGAAATTGAAAAGGAAAAATCAAGAATGAATGGTAGAAAATAGTGAACTGGCCAAAATAATGTAAATGTATTGCAAAGCAATGAGAAAAAAAAAATAATAATGAAAAGAAAAAGATATTTTGAGAAAAAGAGCTATATCAATGTATACATGAAAATTAGAAAGGCCAGTTACACCAACAAAAGAAAAGTGGGGATTAAAAGCAATTAAAGGTGAAGGAATGTTTAGGGGAGACATAAGGAAGAAAACGAAAAGGGAAGTTGTAAAAAAAGGAAAAGAAAAGTGCTTAGGGAGGTTAGTCACTATAACCAAAAGTATCCTACCCGTCCCATAGCCAATATTACAACCCTTAAAGACCTCTTGATCTATGATTGAATAACTCGATTAGTGGAGTATTACACTAGGGGCAAGCCTATGGTGTGTATGTATGCATATGAATGTTCTTTGTTGAGAGTGAGTGAATTTTCCGATATTTATAAGTTCCATGTTCTTCATTGTTTATGTGTGGGAACTTCTCTCAATAAATTTGGTGAGAGCATGTAACTCAAGAGGAAGAAGGTAAATTTGCAAGTTTTTGGTAATAATTAGAGTAAGTAATAATGTGCTGGCATGAGAGTTTACAGTTAAGTATAAGATTGTGCATATCTTAGGTTGTTCATATATAATAAGCTGATGAGGCATAATTTGGGGGAAACATATTTTGCTAATTGGCCTAAAGTGTGATTAAGGATTGCTCGAGGACGAGCAAAGGTTTAAGTGTGGGGTGTTGATAATAGGTGAATTTGACTATAATTATACCCTAAATAATCACACCTTATTATGAGATTAATGTTGTTATGAGGACAAAATGCTTTGATTAGTGTTTGATTGTGTTTTACAGGTACATGTGATGCATTGGATGCCTTAAAAAGCCATTTTGAAGTCATAGGTGGATGAAAAGGCCAAGAGAAGAGCTTAAGTGAAGAGGGTTGGACGAAGCAGTAAGGAAACAGAAGTGCTGTTCATCCGCGGTCCATTCGCGGCCGCGGATGAACCGCGAAAAACTGGCTCTCTGAAGTTTTACTGTTCGCGGTCCGTCCGCGGCCGCGAACGAACCGCGGAAGTCACCACTGCAGCAAATCCCAATTGGACTCAAACTTAGTTTTTAAGCCCTAAAACCTCTATATAAACTCCTAGTTTGCCCCATAGAGGCATGTACTTTATTTCTTCAATACTTTTGCAAGGTTTTAGTAGGAGAGATTCCTCTCAAACTCTTTCTTTATTTTTATATCAAGTAATTCTTTATGATTTCAATTATTATCTTTGTTTCTTCAAGCATGAGTAGCTAAATTCTTTTCTAAGGTTTTGATGGAACTTATTGATAGATGAACTTATCGTTTATGTGATTACAAATTGTGACTTAGATTTCTATTTGTTCAACTTCATTCTTATTGTAGTTAATTGGTAGACGTCCCAATTAGCGGTGCCTATTTAGTGTGCATAACTTGGAAAAGAGTGCATATTTAGGTTTATTGTTGAACAACACCACACCTAGGTTATTAGAGGAATCTATAATTTTAGGCGTAAAGACGGGGTTAGGAATAACGAAGTCTTGGGTGCAATCTAAAGTGAACTATTCAAATTAAAGCTAGCTAGGGTAGCTCGGGAGAGTGCACTAGTAAATTATTGTAATTGCTCGGGAGAGGGTTACGATACACATAGCGTTCATGATTGATAGAATATATTAACAATTTGTATGAGCATAACGATAAGGGATTCCATCAATAGGGGAAATCAATACCTTAGTCTTTCTCTATATTATTTTATTCAATATTCAATTCTTTCGTTTAAAGCATTCTTTAATTCTTGCAAAGTAGTTGTTCGAAAACACACAAATATATATTCAAAGTTTGGGAACTTGATTCGGAAGTACTTTTGGGGTTGTGAAAGTTGCAATTGGTAGGTTAATTCTCTGTGGGATCGATCTTGGACTTATTAAACCAAGTTATATTGACTACGACCGTTGCTTGGACGTGAATCATAACTCCTCGATTTTCAAAGATCTCGGCCTACAGACAAAACAATAGAGTGATGCATTTTGAGGAAATTGTAATTCTTAAAAATTTGTTGGAATGAAAGGCATATTGACTAATAATGTTGCTTCAAAATTTTAACTTCTATGTATAATCATCGTACAATTTTTTATACACTATCAAATCAAGGTGACATATAACCCGCGAATCACAAAGGTCTATTGTATCCAGCCTTACCCGGCAACCCCCTTTAACGCCCAATCAACAGCAGAACTCCATGACCACCCCTAAGCTTTCTCTTCTTCCTTGGAATAAATCCAAAACCCAACATCTCCAGCCAGTAGTTCACCATCGCCGGACAGACCATCCCTGAAACCAGCTCCTAAACCACCTTTAACACCATAAAACAGCTTTTAAAAATCCAAGCCGTCGTTGAGGTGATCGTCGTCTCGTCCGAGGTTCCGTTGACGAGGTCGAAGATGTTTGGTTATAGTTCTAATTGTTGAAATGTGAAGCATAATAAACTTGTTTCCATTAGTTCACATTAGTTTACATTTGTCTACATGTGTCTACATTAGTTCATGAACTAGACATTAAGTATGTACATGCATTAGAGTGTGAATTTCTTGATGCATTGGTGTCATCCATGTACCTTGAATGAATTGAGATGTGGACTTAGGTATTGTGTTTACATATACACTAGGCTAGATGCATGAAAGAGTTCTCCTATAAATAGCTATGTAATCTAGCCATTTGATGTAAGTCAAGTTGAATAGAAATCCTCATTTTCTCCATTTTTCTTCTTTGTGAGTTTGGAGTGTTCTTTTGTGTTGTCTTGCTCTCCCAAAATTTCTAACATTTGGTATCAGAGCACGGCTTGTTTAAGAGACAACCAAACTTGAAGAAAGATGACGAATAGTAGTGGAACTCCATTCCAAGTTCATATGCTCACAAAAGAAAACTATGGAAATTGGTGTATCCGGATGAAGGCCTTACTTGGTGCCTATGATGTTTGGGAACCGGTGGAAGTTGGAGGTGATGAAGGGGAAAATGATGCTGCCTTTAGAAAGAAGTATCAAAAGGCACTCACTCTCATCCATCAAAGTTTGGATGACAAGATGTTTGAGAAGATTGCAAATGCAACCACCTCCAAGCAAGCATGTGAGATTCTTCAAACTTCCTTTAAAGGTTTGGATAAAGTGAAAGAGTTCGTCTCCAAACCTTAAGAAGAGCGTTTGAATCATCGCATATGAAAGAATCCGAATCTGCTTCAGATTATATTTCAAGAGTTTTGGCTATTGTCAATCAAATAAAGAGATATGGGAAGAATTGAGTGATGATAGGGTCGTTGGAAAAATACTACGATCCTTTGATTTAAAATTTAATTATATTGTTGTGGATATTGAAGAGTCCAAAGACTTGGACACCATGACCATTGAAGAACTCACGGGTTCTTTGCAAGCACATGAAGAAAAGTTGAAGAAACCGAAAGAAGAATCGGTTGAACAAGCATTGCAAGTAAAACTTTATTTCAAGGAGAAAGATGAAAAGTTTGGCTCACAACAAAGAGGTCGTGGACGTGGACACGGCCGTGGTGGAAGAGAAAGAGGTGGTAGTCAACCACCTAGCAAAGAGAACAAAAGCCAAGACTAAAACCAAGGAAGAGGCCGTGGAAGAGGTAGAGGATGGAGGCAAAGTCAAGAAAGGTATGATAAGTCTAATATTAAATGTTATGCTTGTCATAAATTTGATCATTTTTCTTGGGAATGCAAAAGTAATGTGGAAGATAAAAATAATTTTGTGGAGAGAAAAAAAGAAGATGGAGATGACACTCTACTTCTTGCTTGCAAAGGAGAAGAGAGTGTAGAGAAAAATCAACGGTATTTTGACTCCGGTGCAAGTAGCCATATTTGTGGAAAGAATAATTTATTTGTGGAGCTTGAAGAATTGAATGTTGGCAACATCACTTTTGGAGATTCTTCACGGGTTAAAATCAAAGGAAAATGTACGATTTTAATTCGCTTGAAAGATGGTAGCCACCAATTAATTCCTAATATTTTGTATGTACCGGAGATAAAAAGTAACATTTTAAGCTTGGGACAACTTTTGGAGAAAAATTATGATATTCATTTGAAGGATAAAAAGTTATTTATGAGAGATAAAAAAGGGAGATTGTTAGCCAAAGTTCCTATGGCTAATAATAAAATGTTTATTTTGAATCTTCAAAGTGATGTTCCAAGATGCTTGCTATCATGTGCCAAAGATTCATCTTGGCTTTGGCATATGAGATTTGGCCATGTGAATTTTGATAGTTTAAGGTTGATGAAGAAGGAGGCCATGGTGATTGGATTGCCAACTTTGTGAAGGATGTCTCTTTGGAAAGCAAGCAAGAAAAAGCTTTCCTAAGGAGTCTTTGACTAGAGCTCGATGCCCATTGGAGTTGATTCACATGGATGTGTGCGGACCAATCAAGCCATCTTCAGTTGGTAAAAGTAATTATTTTTTACTTTTCATTGGTGATTTTTTTAGAAAAACTTGGGTTTATTTCTTGAAGGCAAAATCTGAGGTGTTTGAGATTTTCAAAAAGTTCTAGAGCATGGTGGAGAAACAACGTGGCTACCAAGTGAAGTCATTGCGGTCCGATAATGGTGGAGAATTCACTTCAAATGAATTCAAGGTTTTTTGCGAAAAGAATGGAATTCGTCATTTTATGACAGTTCCAAGATCACCACAGCAAAATGGCATCGTGGAAAGAAAGAACCATACTATTCTCAATATGGCACGGTCTATGTTGAATAGCAAAAATATGCCCAAGGAGTTTTGGGCTGAAGCACTTGCTTGTGTGATGTACTTGCCAAATCGGTGTCACACCAAGAGTGTTCGTGACAAAACACCTCAAGAGGCTTGGAGTGGTTTCAAGCCAAAAGTTGCTCATTTGAGAGTTTTTGGGAGCATTGCTTATGCATATGTGCTGGATGAGAAGAGGTCCAAGCTTGATGATAAAAGTGAGAGGTATATTTTCATTGGCTATGATCAAAATTCTAAAGGTTATAAATTATATAACCCAAGAAATGGTAAAGACACCATAAGTAGAGATGTGGAATTTGATGAAGAGAATGCTTGGGAATGGAAAGCTAAAGAGCAAGATTACTCTTTTAGTCCTTTCTTTGAAGATGATAATGGAGAAGTTGTGGAGCAGCATATCATACCACCAACACCGCCAACACAAAATCAAGAAGAATATGAGTCAAGTACAAGATCTTCAAGTGAGGTGCCTCGGAAGACTAGAAGTCTTCGTGACTTGTATGAGAATACAAAAGTGGTAAGAGATGATTTATATGATTTTACTCACTTTTATTTGTTGGTGGATAGTGAGCCTATAACTTATGAGGATGCTACCTAAAATATCAAATGGAGAGATGCCATTGGATGAAGAAATCAAAGCAATCAAGAAGAATGATACTTGAGAGTTGGCCACACTTCGAAAAGGCAAAAGCACCATTGGTGTCAAATGGGTGTACAAGTTGAAGAAAAATTCCAAGGGAGAAGTGGAAAGGTATAAAGTAAGATTGGTTGCCAATGGATACAAGCAAAAGGCCGGTATTGACTATGATGAAGTTTTTGCGCCGGTAGCTCGTTTGGAAATAATTCATTTTATTATTTCTTTGGCAGCTCAAAACCAATGGAAGATTCATTAAATGGATGTCAAGTCAGCTTTCTTGAATGGTGTTTTGGAGGAATAAATGTATATTGATCAACCTTTGGGCTATAAGGTTGATGGACATGAAGACAAAGTGCTAAAATTGATAAGGCCCTTTATGGCTTGAAGTAAGCCCCACGGGCTTGGAATGGTAGAATTGACAAATATTTTCAAGCAAATGGTTTTTTAAAATGTCCACATGAACATGCACTTTATGTCAATATTGCTAAAAATGGTGACGTCTTACTTGTTTGCTTGTATGTAGATGATTTGATCTTTACAGGAAATAATCCAAAGATGTTTGAAGAATTCAAGGAGGCTATGGCAAGAGAGTTTGAGATGACGGACATTGGCTTAATGTCCTACTACCTTGGAATTAAACTGTAACAAAGGGATGATTAAATTTTTATTTCTCAAGAAGAATATGGAAAGGAATTCTCAAGAAGTTTGATATGGAGAATTGCAATCCAGTTAGCACCCCCGTTGAATGTGGAGCTAAAACATCCAAGCATGGAGATGGAGAAAAGGTCAATCCAACACTTTTCAAGAGTCTTGTTGGAAGCTTAAGGTACTTGACATGTACAAGACCATATATTCTTTTTGGTGTTGAACTTGTGAGTCGTTTTATGGAAGAGCCTACTACCTCCCATATGAAGGTAACCAAAAGAATACTTTGGTACATCAAAGGTACACTTGATTATGAAATATTTTATTCATTTTCCAAGGACTCAAAACTTGTTGGATATTGTGATAGTGATTGGGCTGGTGATATTGATGATAGAAAGAGTACTACCAGGTTTGTTTTCTTTCTTGGAAATTCCGCATTTACATGGAATTCTAAGAAGCAACCAATTGTGACTTTGTCAACTTGTGAAGCGAAGTATGTGGCAGCTTGTTCTTGTGTGGGTCATACAATTTGGCTAAGGAGCAGATCGGCTATTGAATTGGCCAAGAATCCGGTGTTTCATGAAAGAAGCAATCATATCGAGGTATCACTTTATTAGAGATTGCATATCTAATAAAGTTGTGGAGCTTGAGCATGTGAAGTCACAGGATCAAATTGCGGATATTTTCACCAAGCCGTTGAAGATTGAGCTTTTTCAAAAGCTAAGGATGGAACTTGGAGTGATGAAACAAGTTTAAGAGGGGATGTTGAAATGTGAAACATAATAAACTTGTTTCCATTAGTTCACATTAGCTTACATTTGTCTACATGTGTCTACATTAGTTCATGAACTAGACATTAAATAAGTACATGCATTAGAGTGTAAATTTCTTTATGCATTGGCGTCATCCATGTACCTTGAATGAAGTGAGGTGTGGACTTAGTTATTGTGTTTACATATACACTGGTCTAGATCCATGAAAGAGTTCTCCTATAAATAACTATGTAATCTAGCCATTTGATATAAGTCAAGCCGAATAAAAATTCTCCTTTTCTCCATTTTTCTTCTTTGTGAGTTTTGAGTGCTCCTTTGTGTTGTCTTGCTCTCCCAAAATTTCTAACACTAATGAGTTGATATATAAATTGGAGGATGATTGTTATCATGATATCAAATAAGTGCTTTGCTTTGCAATACTACAGGTACTCTTCCTTGTGTTTATTTTATCTCACATATTCATTTTACTTGTTTGGTGAAAGATCTTGATTAATTTTGCTTCTCTGTATTGATTTTTCCTTTGGTCCTTGAGATTACCATTTCTCGGTTTACTTCCTTCATCAGATTTTCTAAAATGCTCCGATACACTTCTATTAATCTTAGTTGATTCAAATGAGCGGTATATCTGGTGTATTTCTAGTAGTGTTCATGTGGTTAATTTTTGTCACAGTAATAGTGATACCATCCTAGGAAGCTCAAATCTATTTAAGGATAAGTATGAAGTTTTGAAATCGCAAAGAGGACCTTTAACAAGATCTCAAGTTAAAAAGTTGCAAAACAAGGCCATTTGACCAATTTCGCACCTAAATGTGCTCAAAAACTTGCAGCCCATGAAGTCCTACATAAAACCACATTTTAATAACATAAAAATGACTTACTTGATGTCCAAGAAAGGTATAATAAGCGTTCTAGATGTTGAGTTCAAGTTAGTGCCAAGTTGATTGCAAATTACAGATTCAAGATTTCAAAGATTCTGTCCAAGATTGGTTTGGGACTTATTTCCATATATTATGGGACTATATTTATTGCTTTCCTAGTTAGTTAAGGTTAATATTTTCCTTTTCCTAAGATTGGTAGAATTACTTTCCAAGATTGACTTGGTTTTGGTTTCCTAGAGATTTACCTTTTCCTATTTTAGTTTAGGACAAAGTAGTTTAGGACTTTATTTCCTAATATCTAAGGATAATTTCGTGGATCACCCTCAATATAAAGGGGTATCTTCTTTGTTTTTAGGTAGATAATTCAGATTATTATCAATAAAACTTGTGAGATTTTCTTGCACTCTTGTCTGGCTACACTTGGATTTATTCTTCAACCTTCAAGACTCAACTTAAGGTGGTAAGAATTAAACCCTTTACGAAATGCTAGATCACTTCTAGGTATTCAAGAAAGGTGATAAGTTTAGGCTTATTGTTGTTCTTGTTATTCTAAAGGGTCGGGTTTCACAATCTATTGCTTGTTTTTAATTCTCTACCAAAGGCGATTAGTTCTTTGTTAGCTAATTGTTGTTGTTAGGATTCAACTTCAAGAATAGACTTCTTGAATTCAAGAAACTCTTTCTTGAATTCAATCTATCTTTAATTTCTGCATTTTTTGTTTCTTTATTTTCTTCAAGTTTCCGCACGTTTCTTGTTTTTTTTTTAATTCTTTTTTTTTTTTAAAATCAAGATCTCCCAAGATTATCAAGATTGAAATCTTGATTAGCCTAAGCTCTGATACTACTTGATAGGAACACGAAAGGGGATTCAAGATTTACTAAAGAAAAAATAAGAAACGTGCGGAAGCTTAAAGAAAATAAAGAAACAAAAAATGCAGAAGGTTGAAGAATAAATCCAAGTGTAGCCACACAAGAGTGCAAGAAAATCTCACAAGTTTTATTGATAATAATCTGAATAATCTACCTAAAAACAAAGAAGATACCCCTTTATATAGAGGGTGATCCACGAAATTATCCTTAGATATTAGGAAATAAAGTCCTAAACTACTTTGGACAACAAGTCCTACTAAAATAGGAAAATGTACAACTCTAGGAAACCAAAATCAAGTCAAACTTGGAAACTAATTCTACCAATCTTAGGAAACGGAAAATATTAACTAGGAAAGCAATAAATATAGTCCCATAATATATGGAAATAAGTCCCAAACTAATCTTGGACAGAATCTTGAAAATCTTGGAAACCTTGAAAATCTTGAATCTCTAATTTGCAAGCAACTTGGCACTCAACATCTAGCATGCCTATTATAACTTTCTTGGACATCAAGTAAGTTCTTTTTATGCTATTAAAATGTGGTTTTATGTAGGACTTCATGGGCTGCAAGTTTTGAGCGCATTTAGGTGCGAAATTGGTCAAATGACCTTGTTTTGCAACTTTATCTTGTTAAAGGCTTTCTTTGCGATTCCAAAGCTTCATACTTATCCTTAAATAGATTTGAGCTTCCTAGGATGCTATCAAATAGTAAACTCCCATTTATGTGCAAATATAGAAATCAGTTATTAAAAGATGTTGAGACGTAGAGTGATTTTATGGTTTTAAGCCTTTGGTTCTATGTAATTACTTAATAGTTTAGATGCGCATTTAATATATTATTGTGATTTTTCAGACGTTATAATTTATTTAAAAATCAATTCAGAGTATGGGTTTGCACAACGTTAACCAACTTCCTCAATTATAATAAATTTGTTATTAATATAGTCCTCTTCAATTAAATGTAATTCTTTAGGTTGAGGTGTGCCATCCATAATTGAATCCCTATGGCCCTCGTGTTATTTTATAACTTAGATACTAAAATGAATTTCGTAGTTTACTTTAAGCGCGTTAATTAAATAATTATCATAGATACGAGCATGGATCTTGTGACGTAGTTGCGATTTGTAATTATTAAAACTCAGGTGTGCATTTCATGTGACGTGACATCAATTCCCAACAAGGTTAAATAGAACGTATCGTGAACCAACGGCGCATTTTATGTAGCGTGGCTTATGATTTATTTTAAATAACCTTGAATTTTTTCGAAATATTAAAAGCGGTTAAAAAGATAAAAATGCACAATAGGTTTAAAACGTGTAATTAATCAGATAATTAGGCCAATAATAATAGTTGAATCACCGTGTTAGAACCATGGGACCCGAAATGCCTTACACTTTTTTCCGACTTAACAGAATTTCTTACCATGATTTTTGTATTTGCGAACTATACAGAGTCAATCTTTCCTCGATTCGGAATTTGAACCGGTGACTTGATGCACCATAAATTATCCCAAGTGGTGATTCTGAAATAAATAAAATAATCTCATTTCGATTAATGTCACTTTAATTAGAAAAACTCTCTTATACCTTTCGAATGGTAAAAAAAAGAAGTGTAACATAAAATAAATAATTTAATTAGTTGGCTTGCCTAATTTTTCCTACTAGGCGTTATCACGACTTAGGATGATGAAAACGAATCATGACAGATTCTTTTCAAGCGGACAATTTTTGAGCCTTTTTTTACAGCCACTATTTGGTTGGAATAAAGCCTAATTATTCATTTTAGAGTTGATTTAGAGATCACTACTAGCTCGTATAAACCATGCACGTGGTAATTTGAAGGTCAGAAACCATTTTGGCCAACTTTACTAAAATGGTACAGTTAATTCTCTAGCTATTGGGTTAGTCGCTGCATGTGATACGCATACTTTCAAATTTCACACCTAATTAATTATATCAGTCCCCACATACTTAATATTTAAACTCCTTATAAACGAATTGTTGGACAAATCTTCTTTTAACTCGGCTGCTAAAAATGTTTAGATTATCTGACCTCTCCTTTCTAATTTTGTAGAAGATTTACAAGATAGAAGGGGATTTTCTTTGTTGTAAAGAATCATGTGTTATTCACTAATGATACAACTTCTATCATCTCTCTACTATCCTTTTAGTTGTGATCATCGATTATATTCATAACTTATTCATTTTTGTTAGCATTCATAGTATTATAACGATATTGATTCTACTTTGGGGTTTATTATATTTAATTATGATTTACCCTTTTTCTATATTTTCGATTGTCTATAGCTCAAAAAGTAACGATAACTTTTGAGTCAAACATCCATCTGTGGGGATTTAGAGAATCAAACCTATAGTATACACCCAAAAATCAGCCAACCATCTCATATATATCACACAAAAACCCAGAAATCACCGAAAACAATACCAGATTCAAAGCTATAATGGGGGTCAAAACCAATCTCCCGAGTTCTCTTAATGAGGTCGGCGACGACGCTGTCACCAACACCACCCCCGATGCTGCACCAGAAATAGAAACCTCGCCTTCTCCCTCGAGGAATCTGGCGACCTTGCATGATAAGGAAGCTTCCACATCCGTTGCAAAAGAAGCACCCTCGACAGTCAGGAAATTGCTGGAAGAATGGTTAACAAGTACCCTAAGCGGTTTGGTCGAAAAATCACCACAAGGCCATGCCAAAATGATACCAAAGATGAATATTGCCACTACCGTGGATGAACAAGAAGAGGCGCGATCAAACAACCAGTCCGTCGAAACACAAAACCATGACGACACACTGATATCCATCCTGAGAAAGATGGAAGAAATGGAGAGCGAAAACAAGGCTCTCCGCGACCAAATGAATGAGCACCAGGAAAGGGTCGACAAAATTCCCGGAGCCCCTAAATTACTACCAAAACACGACGTGGGAAGGTTCGTGGAGCAACCATACTCCGAGGAAGCTGCCCCCTAGTCCATCCCAAAAACTTTCAAGATGCCCCCTTACTTAAGGGTATACGATGGAACCACCGATCCCGAGGATCATCTCATTCACTACATTACCACCATAAAAGTTAACGACCTATCAAAAGAGCAGGTACCATCTGTGCTACTGAAGAAGTTCGGCGAGACACTGACCGGAGGGGCCCTAACATGGTACTCCCAACTGCCTGCCAAAGCAATATCAACATTCGAAGAAATGGCGGACAAGTTCATCACCGCGCATGCTGGTGCGAAGAAGGCAGAGGCAAGGGTGAACGACATCTTCGCCTTCATATAATCCACGGGCGTAGGCCTCAGGGACTTTCTCTCTAGATTCAATTGGGTGAGAATGAACCTACCAAATGTGTCGGAAGGGATGGCGGTCGCTTCCTTCCAGAACGGACTCAGAAGGGACGGCTCCCGAGAGACCAAGAAACTACTGAACCCTCTCAGGAAGTATCCCCCCACAACATGGGATGAGATCCATAATGCCTACTGCGCCAAAGTACGAGCGGACGAAGACGATCTCAACGGTCCAACCCAAAGGTTAACAACCATACAATCAGAAACAAGGAAAGATTGACGCAATGAAAGGCACGGGGAATATCCCCCTCATCCCAATAAGGAGCGGCATCAGCCATATATGTGATCTCCCCATCCGCCTCCTCGACACGCAGACGCATTACAGCGACACATTGCCCCACTCAGAAGCGAAAGAGGAACGCCCCCTTTGCTGTTATCACATAATTTTTGTGTCTCTCCTTCAGAAATAGTGTACGCACTGGAGAATCTTGGCGCCAAGGTGCAATGGACTCAAAAAATAAAGTCGGACCCTGCCACAAGGAAGTCAAGCATCATGTGCGAATTCAACCAAGAACGGGGACACATGACCGAAGATTGCATAGGCCTACGACAGGAGGTCATCAGAATGTTAAACCAAGGATACCTAAAAGAGCTGCTTAGCGACAAGGGAAAGGTCAACATTACACACGGGCGAGCACAATCCCGCGGACCACCAAAGCCACCTTCCCCGACACGGACTGTAAACATGATCATCGGCGATGGCACAGACTCTGTTATCAACCATGTAAAATTTTCCAATACACAAAGGCTGAAATAGACTATCTCCCACGAACAGTATGATGACTTCGAAGTGAGTAGCACCTTCAATAAGTCTGCTGCCGACGATTTGTGCTTTCCCCATTACGATGTTTTAGTTATTACTTTGCGTATTATTGATACGGATGTCAGAAGAGTCATGATTGATGATGGAAGCGACGTCTGTATCATCCATCCGAGAGTCCTTTCGCAGATGGGACTTAAGGACAGGATAATCCCTTGCTGCATAACACTAATTGGTTTTAACAATGCAGTAGAATGTACGACCGGAGAAGTGATCCTTCCCGTCCTCGTGGGAGGAGTCACATTGGAAACAACTTTTCACATAATGGATCAGAGACGACATACAATGTTATCATTGGGCGCTCATAGATACACGCCATGCGAGCAGTCCCTTCAAGCTTATACCATGTGATCAAGTTCCCTACCCCATAGGGGATATTTAGCATCAAAGGGGAGCTGCACACTACACAAGAGTTTTACAAGATAACACAGGACTGCGCTCACACTCGACAATCGAGGAGAGCGAGCGCGAAAGCATCGCAACTAGCCATGTCGGGGACTAAAACTGACCCGACGACCGACACCATCAGGGATCCAGACATTGTAGAGGCCTGCAAAGCAACGATCGAAGACCTCCATCCGATTCAGCTGGATAGCCACAACCCTGAAAAGAGGGCCTACATTGGCCTCGGGCTCGCCAACCCAAGTAAGTATCGTGAATTATTAACTAACCATGTAGACCAGTTCTCCTTTTCCCATGCAGATATGCCAGGGATTTTGCCAGATATCGCTACCCACAAACTTAATGTCGACCCATTGCATCCGCCAGTACGGCAAATCAGAAGAAAGTTCAACGCCGCAATCAATGAGGCAGTCCGCAAGGAAGTAGACAAGTTACTTACCAACAGCTCTATCAGGGAGTCAAAATACCCTTAGTGGGTCACCAATGTCGTAATGGTCAAAAAGAAGAATGGGAAGTGGAGAATGTGCGTGGACTTCACCGACCTGAACAAAGCATGTCCTAAGGATTCCTTCCCCCTCCAACACATCGACCAGCTGATCGACGCTAGCACCGGAGATGAACTCCTATGTTTTCGAGATGCATATTCCGGTTACAATCAAATCCTGGTGGCTAAAGAAGATCAAGGGAAAAAACCTTCATCATACACTAAGGGACCTACTGCTACAAAGTGATGCCCTTTGGGCTCAAAATAGTAGGGGCCACATATCAAAGACTAATTACCAAAATGTTCAAAGGGAAGCTAGACAAAACCATGGAAGTTTACATCGACGACATGCTAGTGAAGTCTGCAAAAAAGGAGGATCACATCAACCGTTTGCAAGAGGCCTTCAATATACTAAAAATTTATGGAATGAAACTGAATCCCGAGAAGTGTGCCTTTGGCATGGCGTCAGGAAAGTTTCTAGGGTTTGTATCCCAAAGATGAAGTTAACCTCGACCAAATCAAAGCGATCGCCTCGATACCTAAGGTGTTAAACAGCAAAATGTATGTCCAGAAATTGACAGGCCGAATATCTGCCCTTTCCTGATTCATCTCACGATCCTCCAATAGAAGCCACAAATTCTTCAATATACTAAGAAAAGACAATGGATTCCAGTGGAACGAGGAATGCGTTAAAGTCTTGCAAGAACTGAAAACGTATCTGTCGTCACCACTGCTGTTGACCAAAGAGGAGCCGGGCGAGCCCTTACTGACATATCTGGCTGTATAAGAAGTCACCGTCAATGTGGTGTTGGTTCGCGAAATGAAAGGTACGCAATCCCCTATCTATTAAATTAGAAAAACCCTGGTGGACGCTGAAACACGGTATCCACACCTTGAAAAGTTGCCCCTGGAACTGGTCACAACATCAAGAAAGCTCAGACGCTATTTCCAATGCCACCCTATTAAAGTAGTGACCACATTCCCTTTAAGGAGCATCCTACACAAGCCCGAACTATCAGGTCGACTCGCCATATGGGCCATAGAGCTCAGCGAGCATGATATCACATATATCCCTAGCACCGCCATCAAGTCACAAGTCCTCACCGACTTCGTGGTCGACTTCAGCACAAAAATACTATCGGAAGTAGAAAAGGAACACTGCACGTCACCTCAAATACCCACCTCTGGGCCCTCTATAGAGATGGAGCCGCCAATGTCTCGGGATCAGGACTGGGACTCGTTCCTGAAGTCCCTACATGCGAAGTCATTCGCCAATCCATACGATGCCCCGAGATGACTAATGACGAGGTGGAGTATGAAGCTGTTATTGCAGGTCTTAAACTAGCCGCCAGGTACGGGGCCTGCATTGCGACTCGCAACTTGTGAGCTCGTGGTAACTCAAGTCACTGGGACCTACCAAATCAAGGAACAAAGATTGCATAAGTATTTGGCAGAAATCCATAGGTTGATGACACAGCTCGACGAGTGCCGCTACGAGCAAGTTCCCAGAGCGCAGAACGCCGAAGCGGACGATCTAGCGAAACTAGCTGCAGCCGCCATAAGCCTTAACAAAGAAAGCGTTGTCACTCTCCTCCACTCGGCAATCGATCACATAGAGGTACTCTCCTTACACTTAACTTAGGACTGGTGCAACCAGTTCCTATCAGATTTACAGAATGGAACCCTCCCGCCCGACAAGAAGGAGGCAAAAAAGCTCTGTATGCTGGGCGCCAGATACTGCATGATAAATGACGAGCTCTACAAACGGACCTTTGGAGGACCCCTGGCCAAATGCCTAGGCCCCAATAAAATGATGTTGGTACTAGAAGAAGTACACGAAGGCCATTGCGGCGCCCATACAGGCAATCAAGCACTAGTACGCTATCTAATATGAGCTGGATATTACTGGCCTTCTAAGAAAAACGATGCCGCAGAGTACGTCCGCCGATGTGATACATGTCAAAAGTTCGCTCCCATGATACACCAACCGGGGGAACCCCTCCATTCGGTTACTTCCCCTTGGCCCTTCATCAAATGGGGAATGGACATTATCGGCCTGCTACCCGTAGGACGAGGAAAGGTATGCTTTTTATTAGTTTTAACTGACTATTTCTCCAAATGGGTCGAAGCAGGTGCTTATGCCCAAATACGCGAGCAAGATGTCATCGCCTTCATATGGAAGAATATCATCTACAATTTCGTTATCCCCAAAGAAATCACATGTGACAATAGCCGATAGTTATCGGTTAGAAAATGACCGAATTCTTTGACAAATGGCACATCAAAATGATACTCTCAATATCGTATCATCCTGCTACTACCAATGGTCAAGCAAAGTCTTCCAACAAGACCATACTGAATATATTGAAGAAGAAACTTGAAGACGCCAAAGGGCTATGGCATGAACTGCTACCAGAGGTGCTATGGGCATACAGGATCACCCCTAAATCTTCCATGGGAGAAATGTCTTACTCGCTGGTTTACAGAACTGATTCTGTCATACCACTCGAAGTAGGCGAGCCAAGTTTAAGGTACTAACACACAAGTAGAGAAGAAAAATGATTCGAACCGACTCCAAGACCTCGATAAAGCTGATAAAAGGAGGGAAATGGCGCACATTAGGATGGCATCCCAAAAACAACAAATTTTAAAGATACTACAACAAGAAGGAAAAAATATGACCGCTCAGAGTAGGTGATTACGTTCTCAAAGCCAAAACTTTGGCATCCAAAGACCCCAGCAAAGCAAAATTAGGGACCAATTGGGACGGGCCTTACAAAATTAACGCGAGAGCAGATGAAGGTTCATTTCGACTAGAGACCATGGAAGGGAAAACACTCCAAAACAACTGGAACATCTCTCACCTCAAGTATTTCCATTTCTAAAAGAGCACCCCTCGAATCGTACTATTTTCCCTTATCCGATTTTTGTCCCAATCGGGTTTTCTCGGAAAGGGTTTAACGAGGCAACAAAGGAGATGCTCAGAAATGATTACGAGGAAAATTCGACATGCCAGTCATTCTGCTAATCAGCACAACAGGCGTATCATAGGTACTGAGGCTACAACCATCTCCAATGCATGAAAGGCTACGACTATCTCCAATGTATGAAAGGATACATCCATCTCCAATGTATGAAAGGCTGTGGCCATATACAATGTATGAAAGGCTACGACCATCTCCAATGTATGAAAGGCTACGGCCATCTCCAATGTACAAAAGGCTACGGCCATATCCAATGTATGAAAGGCTACGACCATCTCTAATGTATGAAATGCTACGGCCATCTCCAATATATGAAAGGCTACGACCATCTCCAATGTATGAAAAGCTATGACAATCTCCAATGTATGAAAGACCACGTCTATCTCCAATATATGAAAGGCTACGACCATCTCCAATGTGTCACACCTCCCTTTTTACTACCCCAAACATAATATAGTATACGTGTAGGGTATACCTCGATGTTCTAATACTCGAGATGGATATAACAAAGAGGAAGGAGTTTTTCCACTTAAAGGACAATCTGTTCGGGATTTTTGTTTAATTATTAGAGTCGCCACTTGGGAGAATAATGGTGTCCCAAGTCACCAGTTAATCCCGAATCCGAGGAAATTGACTTTTTTATTAATGTCCGCGAAACAAAGATCTGTATAAGGAACTCTGTTAACCCGGGAGAAGGTGTTAGGAACTCCCGGATTCCGTGGTTTTAGCACGGTCGCTCAATCATCGTTCTTGACTCTTGTTTGGCTCATTATAGATTATACGTGTGTGCTTTTACTTTAACCTTTTATAGAATTGCGACATCGCGAAAACATACCTCGAGTCACACCGCAACCAGTACGCCTGTGACCTTTGGTACATTTCGGCTTTGCCGGGATTTAAGATTTGAGTTGCACCAAGTGCACACTCGTTCATAGGAAAGTATATTAAATCGTGCCCTAAAAGGTCTATCGGCTTTTAATTTTTTTGGGTGATGCTATGGAGTTTGCTAATAGCCTTCCCGGGTCTATTTGTGTTATCTTATTACTAAAAAGGGGGCCCCGCTATTTAATATCGTGCAAGGCTCACCCCAATTATTTATTAAAGTCCAATCCTATTTGTTCAACTACATTTTTCTATATATATATTTTTTCCTTAGTCCGATTATCAATTATCAGACCCGGGCAGCTCTTGTCCTTTTCTTCATTGGGCCTGGGTCTTTATTCTATTATTTAAACGGACAATAGGCCTGCCCAGGCCTTAAAGGCCCAAGTTATCTTCGAGCTTCTGCTCATTAGCCCAGTTGGCCTTGCACGATGGTTCAGGCCCATGACGCATATTGGGCCCAAACTAAACAGGAACAATAACAATAGAAGTAAATAAGCAAAGATACACATCTGAAATTAAAAGTGCACTTTTATTTATTATCAAAGAAAGTCAATACATAAATCACTAATTCTAAATCAATTATCTATTATACATGAAGACTTAAAGACTGTCTTTACTACCAATTCATAACCAAGAGTTTACACTAACATCTAATCGCTTACTAGTTGAAAGATTTAAGAACACAGCTTAATTGTCTATGAGATTTGATCAAATTAAAATGATTCAACTAACTACTTACAGTATCTAGAAAAGCTAAACGAGTTATTCACAGATGCATAACTATATCACTGGTTTCGTTATGAGTGAGGCCTTTAATTTCCAAATATGGTTCTAATTAAGCTATTTCATTATCTAGTTATTTCCCCTTTTAAAAAACTTAACCAGATCCGAGCCTAAGTAAACTAGTTACACGAGCATGGTTTAAACAACCTAAACATTCATTGATATAACTCAAATATCTACATCTAAGTGGTTCAAGGACTTTAACATAATTAAACTACTGATTTTACTGCAGCTTAGCTCATTAGCAGATTATCAACTCAATTATAAATGAATCACTATCCGATCTAATGTTTTTATTCCATGTTTAAGCGTAGATTCTATGACATTAGCTAAGTGATGATGATTTACGAAATTCTCTGTGAAGCAATAGTGATTAGCGATTTGAAATCATGATTCGTTTACTTATATTTTAGGGTTTACCTATTTAAACTAGGCGTGATATACTACTACGACTATACTACTACTATATCACTAGCTATTACAATGTTTTTGTGTTTATTGTTTCTGCTACTACACTCTATACTACCACTACAGATCTAAGATTAAACAACTAATGGAAGAATAACTACAAAATACAATGTATCAAATGAATTCTAAATCCAAAGCTCCATTTCATTCAATCAAGTCCTTACAGCTTTGTTTTGGACAGAAGAATACCTGGATCAACAAGAAAAAGCCAATGAGTCTAAGGGGATTCAGGCAAATAAGCAATAGCAATAACTAGAACAGCCAATGCAACAATGAGATTGAATATCTACGAATAGAAAACCATAGCAAGATCATGTAGAAATCCAGGAAAACACTCGAGCAAAAACCCACACATTTAAGGACTGGTCAGTTCTATTATTTAAAACTTAGCCTCTTTTTATTTCATTTTCAGTTAACTAACCCTTTATTTTAATTTTAAAGCTAATTGCAGGACTAGCCTGCTTTATTATTGTATTTACCCTATTTAAAACTTAGCCAGTCTCAAGTTGAGACTTGGCTTGGGTAATTGAACCCATTCGCTGAACACAATTGGGCCCAAAACCTTTGCAGGCTTGGCCATTTGTGGTTCAGGGCTCAAAATGAGCTTGGGCAAGTCTGGTATTTGCAGACTTAGCTAATTTTGGACAACTAGCCCTTTTGACTGATCACAGGCTGGGCTAAGGTCTTTGCGGACCCAGGTTTCTAGTTTCGCAGACTGTATTACAGAGTCATAAATTTCCTCGGTTCGGGATTAAACCAGTGACTTGGGACACCATTATTTTCCAAGTGGCGACTCTGAATTAAATAAATCGATCCCGTCTCGATTGTCCTTCAATTGGAAAAACTCCCTCGCGCTCTCGCGGGTGCGTAAAAAGGAGGTGTGACACCTAGCACTAGCAGCTATAACCAATCCCCTAAGGTTGATCAATGTTAATCAAATACTCATGCTAACAAGAACTACTGAGAACTCAGTCAATTTTCAACATGTATTGCACATAGAGCCACATAAGATCAAACAAAATGCATTAATCAACCAAAACTCAGAAAAGGTAATTTGATATGGTTGAATCTTAGTTAATCAATTTACATTACCCAATTTCATGTTACAAAGTATGAACCCATGTCAATTTAGACCTAAGTACAACTAGTTATGTTAGATGACATTTGAAAAACCCTCAAAACCTTTAAGGTTCATGATCATAGACATGCACAGAAGCTAAACTCTCACAAACAATCAGTAATAGATGAAGCAAGACTCATTTTAGACACAAGGACCACAGAATAGCATAGACATGCTAGCCAGGATCTATTTTCGAGTACTAATCCTAGCTTTGAAAAATAAAGCAGAAAAAAGAGTCATGGGAAAGCAATGAAGAAGAGTCCTAACATCTAGCATGCCAAGTAATTGAAGAAGAAACAAAATCAGATGATCATGCTTATGAAGGAACAAAAAAGGTTGTATAGACTAACTATTAGAGTCAAATCATGGTTTTGATCAGGAGATGTAAAGGGAAAAGATGAAGCAGAACAAACTCAGATATGAGGCTAACAGTTAGTCCTAACACTATAACTAAACATGAGAAAGACCAGAAGAGAAAGCTCATTCAAACTTATTGAGAACTAATAAAGATGGACTAAACAGAGAATCAAAACTTAAACATAAAAATGGAAGAAGTTAATACTAACAGGAGACAAAAGACAAAGACAAAAAGAGAGATATCTAAGTCGAGTCTCCAAGTCAGAATAAAAATCTAAACAGAGAATCACCAAAAGAGAGGAATAGACACGCTATTGAAGACTCAAAAGAAAAAGAACATGATAACAGAACAGAAGAACCGCAAAAAATGAAAAGAAGAGAACAGTCAAGATGAACCCTAATACTACGCAGGACTTTTGAATCAGAGAAGCGAATAACGCAAAAGGAAAATATAGAAGATAAGCAAGTTAAGAAACCTAAAATAACATATGTAGTCATGGGATTTCAAGATCTAAAGAAAAATAGAAAAACATACAAGAATATACAGGATGAAAGATATGAAATAAAAAAAGATAAATAGACGAACAGGCAAACGATACGAAAGATGAGCAGACAAAAAAACACCAATTCTAACATGCAAAGTACAAGATATAGAAAACAAATAGAAACATAGAAGATGAACAAACAAGTAAAGAAAGCAAAGAAAATAAACATAAAGGAGGGGTACTTAGCTTAGCAGGGCCTGTCCCCCGAGCTTTCCCCTTTTCACTCTTCTCGCTCAAGTTTCAATCTTTTTCAGACCTTTGTTTCTTTTCTTTTTTTCATTTTTTCTCATTTTTCTTTCTGATTTTTGTTTTAGACTTCAAGGTGAAGTCTTTAGGGCTTTTGGTTGTAGTGGGGTGTTTGGGGAGGGTAAAAGGTCAGATCTTTGAAAGGGGTTTGGTTTTGAGTCGCCGGAGTTAGGGTTCCGGCGACTTCTTTTGGGATATTTGAAGAGCTCCGAAGAGATTCGAGGGGAATGAGTGGTAGGGTTGGGTAGATCGGACCAAGACGATCCTTTTGGCATTGGTTTGGAAGGATTTCTCATTGTTTGGTGGTCAACGGAGGTAGTTTCTAGTGACCGACTTATCAAGAAAAGGGTCTATTTCTAGGAAGAAGAAGAAGAAGAAGAAGAAAGAGAAGAGGAGAAGAAGGGTTTGAGGGTGGCCGGAGACCACCGTGGGAGGTGGTGGCCTCCATGGCCGGCTAGGGTTGATGAGGGATGATGAAGATGAAGAGGGAGAAGAAGGAGGGTTTGGAGGCGGCTAGGGTTAGAAGGGTTTGAGAAATGGCCATCTCCCTTCAGACACAAGCCTTTTATAGGCGGGGAGTAAACGGAAATCTGGACCGTTGATCTGATGAAGATCAACAGTCATCAATAGCGTTACTTAAACGACATCGTTTGGCTACCTAGGAGACCAAAGGTCTCGACCATCAGATCATCTAAGCGGACGGCTCAGATCAATCCTATTTATTTAATTAACTCATTAATTTCGGCCAATTATTTCCACCGTTGGATTCGGCCTGACGGACGGCTGAGATCAATTCTCATATCTTAATTAATTAAAAGCTCTGGATTGATTCTCAGCCGTTAGATCAAATCTGATGAACGGCTGAGATCAAATCCCTAGTTGCCTGGACCGGATCCCCTTGGGCCAATGCGTTTGGGCCTTCAATTTCAATTTCTTTTGGCCCAAATTAATCAAACCCAATGTATTTTTACATTTTTTGATTGTTTTAATTATTTTTATGCACCTTCTTTTGTATTTTTGTTTTGTTTTCTTTTGTATTATTTAAAAATACTTAATTTCCTATCTTTACTAATTTTTTGACATTTGTTGGCAATTTTCAACTATTTTTCCTATAATTTCCGCTAATTAAAGCTATTTTTTGATGATTATATTTTTTAACTAATCAATTCAACAATGCAAGTACTTAACCTATTTTTTTCTTTTTCTAATTTTAATTTCTAATTATTCAATCACACAAATGCTTCTTATTTCAAACAAAACATGTAATTGCACCCAAAAATATTATTTATTTTAATTTGGAACTTGTTGCCAAGTGCAAAAATCATGTACTCGCAGCTGCCCCTCTTTGCTCGGGAACACGAAGAGTTTCAGTGAAAAGACAAGTGAGCGATAATGAGAGATTTTTGCACATTGGCATATTCCGTATGAAGCATTTTTGAAAAGTTTTGACCGCTCCCTGCTTCAGAGGTTGCCTACATATCCTGGGCTATACAAGAATTAGGTCAGTGTAGTTCGGGAATGTCTGGTAGTTTGAAACTACCAAGGAAATTGTGATTTCATTGTCATTGCTGTTGTTACCGCCGTCACTGCTGACTGACACCTTATTACACCGGGGTAAGAAAAAATAAAGAAGCTAGCCTAAGCTATAGTCTGTGAGTTACAAAATGTCTTATCTATGTCTTCGTCTTGTGTTGTCTTGATCATTCATTTTGCTTTGATTTTCTGTGATGCTGACTCTCTTTTTGTTGATTTTCTTTTCTTGTTTCCCCCCCTTTTTTTTGATTTTCAATGATACTTCTTGCCCTCGAGCTGATGCCTGCTCAAAACAAAACAAAAACAACAAACTTTTTCTTCTGCCCTAGTGTGGGCTTTTTTAGGTTACGGTGTTACTCATGTTAGCTAACACAAAACAGAGTTGCAGAAATCAAAATTTGTAGAAAAGTTTTCCCTTGTTATCCAGGTGGGCACCTGAGTGCAAAAATTTTAAAAGTGCAGAAAAGTATTCCCTTGTTATCCAGGTGGGCGCCTGAGTGCAAAGGTTAAAAGTGAAGAAAAATATTCCATTGTTATCCAGGTGGGCGCCTGAGTGCAAAAATGAAAAGTGTAGAAAAATATTCTCTTATTATTCAGGTGGGCGTCTGATGTAAGAAATTAAAAATTTACAGAAAAGTATTCCCTTGTTATCGAGGTGGGCGCCTGATGCATGAAAATTAAAGATTTGCAAAAAATAGTCCCTTGTTATCCAGGTGGGCGCCTGATGCATAAAATTAAAAATTTGCAGAAAAAGTTTCCCTTGTTATCCAGGTGGGCGCTTGATGCATGAGAATTAAAGATTTGCAAAAAATATTCCCTTGTTATCCATGTGGGCACCTGATGCAAGAAATTAAAAATTTGTAGAAAAGTATTCCCTTGTTATCCAGCCTGATGCAAGTAATTAAAATTTTTGCAGAAAAATATTCCCTTGTTATCCAGATGGGCGCCTGATGCAAGAAATTAAAAATTTTGTAGAAAAATATTCCCTTGGATAAAAAATATTCCCTTGTTATCCAGCTGAGCGCCTAATGCATGAAAATTAAAAATTTTGCAGAAAAATATTCCCTTGTTATCCAGGTGGGCGCTGATGCATGAAAATTAAAAATTTTGCAGAAACATATTCTCTTGTTATCCAGGTGGGCGCCTGATGCATGAAAATTAAAAATTTTGCAGAAAAAGATTTTCCCTTGTTATCCAGGTGGGCGCCTGATGCATGAAAATTAAAGATATGCGGAAATGTATTCCCTCGTTATATAGGTGGGCGCCTAAACAGAAATTAAAATGCAGAAAAATATTCTCTCAGTTTGATAACCGGGAATGGATTTTAAAGATGCTACCTTCCTCTTGTTTTTTGGTATTTTCTTTGACTGATTGTCTTTCATCTGTGAATTCCTCCATTTATTGCTGAACTTTCTTTTTTAATGTTTTCTATCTTTCCACATTGGTCACATTCACTTTAAAGTGATTAGTGACTATTTGTTCCTGTCTAAATCACAAAAACAAAATCTTATTAGTTATAAGCTGTTGGCAACTGGCATCTGCCGTCCTTGCATTTTATTGCTTTCCTCTTTTTGCTTTTTCTCCCACTGTGTGGTTTTTCGGTTGATTATCTCCTGCAAGCTCTTTTTGTATTTTCTTGTTTTTCACCGTTTGCCAAACTTCTTTATTTCTTACCCACCCCTTTTCTCGTCTTTTCTGATCCAGTCTTATTTCAGCTCTTATCATCGGAGTTGGTAGTTAGCTCTCAAAAAGGCAAACAATGAAATGCAGAAAAATGAAAGAAGGTAGGGGTGTTTCTGAGAGGTGGTAGAACTTATCTGGATATTGTCGGCTGATTCCGCTGACCATGCCATGTATTTAAACTCCGACCTAGTTCGTTCAACCTGTTATTATGACTCCAGCTTGTTCTCAACCCAAACCGATACTATTTTTTGTTGCTTTTTCTTTTTCATCCTTACTCCTTACGATCGCCCTACGGTGCCTCGAAAGGTTTTCACCAATAGGACTCTCTCATTTATTCTCTCTCAACCTCACAATCGTCCTGCAGTGCCGTTAAAGGTTTTCACCGACAAGACTCTCTCATTTTATTTCTCTCAAACTCACAATCGCCTCACAGTGCCGGTTAAGGTTTTCACCGATGAGACTCTCTCATTTTTTTCATTTTTCTTTCATTTTTCCTTTTGTCTTTTTGTTTTCTATACCACGGGTGTTGTCCAATGTTTCGTTCTTCCTTCATTTCGTTGCATTCGTTATTCTCTTGAAATTGATCAGAAGGTCTTTCTTTGGACTGTAACATGGCTTTTGGATGGGTTAAGAAAGAAGGGTATAAAGGCTCAAAATTTACGATGGTTAAAAATATTTACAACTCTCGGAATTATAAAACATAACTTCTGCCCCAGTTTCAATATGTGGGGGATTTTTGGATTTTTCCTTTATTGTGACTGAACCTCAGTGAGGCTGCCTACGTACCCTTTCGGGATCAAGTCAGACGTAGTTCATCCAACTTCATAAGTTAGATGAATTTCTTTTTGACTTTTTCCCAATTTTTTTGTCTTTTTCCCAATTTTTTCATTTATTTATTTATTTATTTTAAATTGCCATTTTCAATTTTTCATTTTCTTTATTGCGCCATAAGCGATTCCGAGAGAGGAGTATGAAAGAATATTTCAAACAAGGCTCAAAGGGGATGTCAATGGATAAAGTGTTTGGATAGAGAATAAAACGCCATCGTCATTTCAATTCCAAAATCACAACAAAATACAATCATACAATTGAAAAGGAATCATACATAGTATATTTTGACCGCATCTGAATTGATAGCTATCTCTACGCACTTTCTTTCAATATTTGTCAAATATAATGCCCCATTGGACAACACCCGTGATACCACAAATGGTCCCTGCCAGTTTGGCGCAAATTTGCCCTTTGCTTCGGCCCAATGCGGTAGGATACGCCTCAATACAAGTTGTCCAACTTCAAACTTCCGAGGACGCACCTTCTTATTGTATGCTCTGGCCATTCTCTGTTGATACAATTTCTCGTGGCAGACTGCGGTCAACCTCTTCTTGTCAATCAGACTCAATTGCTCCAGTCGGGCTTTTACCCATTCTTCGTCATCTAATCCAGCTTCAGCTATGATTCGCAATGACGGTATCTCTATTTCTGCGGGTATAACAGCCTCGGTCCCATACACCAATGAATAAGTTGTGGCACCAATAGAAGTGTGCATTGTTGTGCGATAACCCATAAGAGCAAAAGGTAACTTCTCATGCCATTGTCTGGATTCCTCCACCATTTCCTGAGGATCTTCTTGATATTCTTATTTGCGGCTTCTAATGCCCCATTTGACTTTGGCCTGTATGGTGTGGAATTACGATGTGTGATCTTAAATCCTCTGGCAAACTTCCGCCATGAGGTGACTGTTCATATTGGCTCCGTTATCTATGATGACCACCTTGGGAATTCCAAACCGGCATATGATATTTTCATGCACAAAGTCGACCACAGCTTTCTTTGTCAACGCTTTGAATGTCTTCACTCAACCCACTTAGTGAAGTAATCAACCGCTTTGAATGTCTTCACTCAAAGGTTGGGTAGATCGGACCAAGGTGGTCCGATTGGCATTGGTTTGGAAGGGATATTCGAGGTGAATGAATTAGATCTCCATGCAATTGGCATGAGTGACATTTCCTCACGTACCTGATACAATCCCGCTCCATGGTGAGCCAGTAATACCCGGCTCTCAAAATCTTCTTTGCTAGGATATACCCACTCATATGGGGTCCACAGGTTCCGGCATGCACCTCAATCATAATCTCATGAGCTTGTTGCGCATCCACACACCTCAACAATCCCAGGTCTGGTGTTCTCTTATATATCATTCCTCCATTGAGGAAAAAACCATTAGCCAAGCGTCTGATAACTCTTTTCTGATCTCCGGTGGCCTGCTCTGGGTATTTGCCTGCCTTCAAGTATTCCCTGATGTCGTGATACCACGGTTCTCCGTCTAATTCTCCTTCCACGGCAAAGCAGTAAGCATTCTAATCACGCACCTGGATCTGGAGTGGATCTATATAGGTTTTGTCCCGGATGATGTAACATGGAGGACAGTGTGGCCAAAGCATCTGCAACTTCGTTGTGCATTCTTAGGATATGTTTGAATTCTATAGACTGGAATCTTTGGGACAACTCATGCAAACAATGCCGGTAAGGTATCAATTTCAAATCCCTTGTTTCCCATTCTCCCTGGATTTGGTGTATCAAGAGATCCGAGTCACCCATGACCAAAATCTCTTGAACACCCATGTCCATTGGGATCCTCAATCCCAAGATACATGCCTCATATTCGGCCATATTGTTGGTACAAAAAAATTGAAGTTGAGCGGTAACGGGATAGTGTTGACCCGTTTCTGAAATGAGTACTGCTCCGATACTAATTCCTCTACTGTTGACGGCTCCGTCAAAATACATCTTCCATCCTGGCTTTTCGCCCTGTTCTATTTCTTCGACATTCATTCCTTCCTCATCCGGAAAATATGTCTTTAATGGTTCGTATTCATCATCCACGGGATTCTCTGCCAAGTGATCCACAACTGCCTGCGCTTTCATCGCCGTACGAGTTACATAAATGATGTCAAATTCTATGAGCAGAATCTGCCATTTAGCAAGTCTTCCTATAGGTATGGGCTTCTGGAATATATACTTCAGAGGATCCAACCGCGATATCAAGTACGTGGTGTATGCTGACAGATAGTGCTTTAGTTTCTGAGCCACCCAAGTCAATGCACAACAAGTTCTTTCTAGCTGAGTATACTTTACCTCGTAAGATGTGAATTTCTTACTTAGGTAATATATAGCCTGCTCTTTCTTGCCCGTCTCATCGTGCTGTCCTAGCACACAACCAAAAGAATTGTCAAGCACTGTTAGATATAAGATCAAAGGTCTTCCCGGCTTTGGAGGAACTAGCACTGGAGGGTTTGCTAAATATTCCTTGATTTTGTCGAAGGCTTCTTGACATTCATCGGTCCATTTCACTGTTGCATCTTTCTTTAACAACTTGAAGATCGGCTCGCATGTTGATGTCAACTGAGCGATGAACCGGCTAATATAATTCAGCCTTCCCAATAAGCTCATTACTTCCTTCTTGTTTTTCGGCGGAGGTAGACTCTGGATAGCTTTGATCTTTGTTGGATCTAGTTCAATGCCCCGCCGACTCACTATAAACCCCAACAGCTTCCCTGAGGGCAATCCGAAAACGCATTTTGCAGGATTGAGTTTAAGATTGTATCTCTGGAGTATCTGGAAAAACTTCCTCAAATCTCTCACATGATCATGTTGCTTCTTGGACTTTATGATGACATCGTCCACATACACTTCGATTTCTCGATGCATCATGTCATGGAACATTGTGGTCATTGCCCTCATATAAGTTGCTCCGGCATTCTTTAACCCAAACGACATCACTCTATAGCAATACGTTCCCCAAGGTGTAATGAAAGCAGTTTTCTCCGCGTCTTCTTCGTCCATTAGGATCTGGTGATAATCGACATAACAATCTACAAATGAATCGATCTCATGCTTGGCCCAATTGTCGAGCAACTTGTGTACCACCAAGTCAGTACTAAGTCCGGGCATGTCATCATAGGACCAAGCAAAGATGTCCTTGAATTCATGCAGAAACCTTATCAACTCTTACCTGAGGGAGATTTCCAAATGAACACTGATTTTTGTTTCCCGGACATTATCTTCGCTTCCCAAATTGATGGATTCTGTCTCACTCAAGTTCGGTTTGGGTTTTTCCTCATATTGGTTCAGGTCCTTACTTATTTCCTCCGGGGTTTCCTCATCCTCATATTCTATCTCACTATCATTCTCAATTTCTTGTATGATAATTCGATTGTCAGAACTGGGTCAGGAATTCTTCATGCATGACATGTCATCAGAATCAGCATATATGGAACTGTACAAAAGAAAAGATAAAAAAATAAGGCAAAAAACGAAGAAAGAAGAAAACTGCATTTCATTGATATTTCAAAGATGAACAAAGTTTTGGGTACATTTTGATTTCCATGAGGGGTGGGGGACTACAAAAAGTAAAATTGCTTTTCCGGGGAAATGATGATGAATTTCAAGAGCTAACTACCAAGACTCCTTCCTGATCGGGAAAGGAGTGACTTCCAGTTGTTGAGCATAACACCAGATCCCACGAACTGAACGTCCATCCTACTAGTGCCTTCTCCCATTTCAACCATGTTTACATCCCGAAATATCATCTCAAACCTCATCAAGAGCTCCTCATCGGGTCTGGTCTCAATGTACCTAGATGTAGCAGATGTTAGATATTTAGTACCAGGCTTGGCAAATATGTCGGATAGTTTGGGGATGGGTTTAGGCAGGGTCCGGTTTTTCTTTTTGGTTTTCTGGGCTTTTTTGATGTCGGCATAGGTGGGTTTGAATCCCAAGCCGAAGATGTCTTTGTTCATTGGCAGCTGAACAGGTTGAGTGATCCCTTGCAAAGCTTTCCCCAACCCTTTCCCTGGTGCAAATCCATTTTTAATCATTTCCCGGGCTACCATCACAATGGCAGGTGCCACTGTAGGGATTGGTAGTTTCTCACCCTCAGCAATCTTGTTCACTGTTATGGTATCCATCGAATGTTATGACATTGCAGGTGTCTCCCTCTCCATGCACTCAAATGGCATTATGACATTGCAGGTGTCTCCCGCTCCATGTACTACGACTTCTTGTTTCTCCCATTCAAACTTGATCATTTGGTGCAAGGATGACGGCACGGCTTTGGCTGCGTGGATCCATGGTCGACCCAGCAATAGATTGTAAGACACAGCAATGTCTAATACCTGAAACTCTATTGTAAAGTCCACAGGCCCAATGGTAACCTCCAAGACGATATCCTCAAAGTGTTCTTACTTCCGCCGTCAAATCCCCTCACATTCACACTGTTTCTTCAGATTCTTTCGGGACTGATACTCAACTTTCCAAGAGTCGACAATGGGCAAATGTTTGCACTTGAGCCATTATCTATCAACACCCTAGTGACCACTGACTCCTCACTTTTCACTGTGATATAAAGCGCCCTATTATGTTCAGTCCCCTCAATGGGCAATTCACTATTTGAGAATGTAATCTTGTTGGATTCGAAGATTTTGTTGGTAATCTTTTCGAGATGACAAACCGAGATCTTCTCAGGGACATGCGCCTCATTCAATATCTTCATCAGAGCTTTTCTGTGTTCTTCCGAATGGATCAACAATGAGAGCAAAGAGATTTGTGCTGGTGTTTTCCTCAACTGTTCCACTATGGAGTAATCCTGAGATTTTATCTTCTTGAGGAACTCTGCTGCTTCTTCCTCGGACACTGGCTTCTTCAAATGACTCTCTTTCACTACCTTCATTTTCCTCAACTCTTCCGGGGCAAAACACCTTTCGGACCGAGTTAGACCGTGCGTCTCGTTGATCTCTCCAGTCACTCCTTTCCCTTTGTACACTACTGCTACATTGTTGTAGTTCCAAGGTACAGTCTTTGTATCTACCACCGGTATCTGTACCACTGGTCTTATAATTACCGGTTCCATGCTTGCACCTTTCACTGTCAACACTGGTTTCACACCTGGCACTACAACTTTCAAAGTCTCCACTGCTGGTTGCTTTTGCACTGGTTCTTCAGCTATCACTTTTCCTTTCTCAATTTCCTTTTCTGGAAAATAATGGTGTCCCAAGTCACCGGTTTAATCCCGAACCGAGGAAATTTATGACTGTGTAATACAGTCTGCGAAAGTAAGATTTGGGTCACATAAATGCGCACCCGTATTTAGGAAAGTAATTTTATTAAAGTTGTGCCTAAAGATTCTCCGTCTTTGTTAACTTCGGGAAAGACCGTGAAATTTGCTAAATGGTCCTTCCAAATCTACATGTTTTATACCAATTATTTGAGGAAGGAATTCAAGAGGAAGAGTACTTTTGATCGTCCATAAATGGGCCTTGTATATAAGTGCTGAATACCCAATATTTTTCGATCAATCGCTCCAACAGCATTACATGCCGGCCCAGAGTCTCCCCGTACACCACATTTCACCTTCAAAGAGAAGATAATCATGTTAAGGAAATCCATCACTTCCATTTGGAAAATGGTATGTGATCCCAAACCTTATGGAAAAACCAAAATCAAAAGCTAAAAATTTAATCCACATGACCCATTTCAAGTGATTCAGCATATACAAATAATTCAGAGTTGATATCATAAGCAACGAATACATAACGACATAGACCATAATAAAATATGCAAACAAGCTCAACTGAAATAAAATAAGGAGCGATTCGACATACACATAAAAATCACAACACAAATAGTAAAGAGAAGGAGACGGGATGGACCTGATGCAAAATTTTCTTTCCATTAACGAGAATATAATTTCAGCAAACCCGACGATCGAAATTTGACTAAAAATGCAACAGCAGCAGGAGATTGAACTGCGGACCAGAACTTCATCGAAAAATCTCAATGACGACCTCGGATTGGAATCAGAAAGCTAGAAACGAGATGGGATCATAAGTCGGCATCGAAAAATAAAAATGAATACGGATTCAGACCCAAACGAGTTTAAGCAATGAACTCCGATAAATGAAACTACCACTCTGTTTCGATTTCCCTATTCAAAATGATACTGAACAGAAGAAACTAAAATATTTTAAATATTTTCTCATTGGAGTCAACAGATCAGTCTACCCTTCCCCTTTTGATCTGTTTTGTGCCTCTGTGTGTACTTGTTTGTGGAGGTGTGTTCGCCGGCGTCCAGTGAGGCGGGGTGGCTCGGGGATGGGTCTGGGAAAAGTGAGGTTCAACGAAGAAGAAGAGGCTCAGGGTCGGTGGTTCTTTTGCTATTTGGTTGAAGCAGCAGCTCCTTTGAAGAAGAAGAAGACGTTTAGGGGGGGTATCTCTGTCTTTGCTGCGCTGCTGCTGCCCTTGTTTTTTGTTTATGTCTCAGGCGTTTTTATGTAGGTCCATTGCTGCCCGTTTTTTTCTTTTTAAGTAGGGAAATGGGTAGGGTTTAGTAATGAGTTTGACTCAATTAGGTGGGTTTTGGGTATTTGGGCCAGGGAAAATTAAGGAAAAATGGCCCAATTCAGGTCTCTTACCAAGATAGCCCACTTATTTTATTTATTTTGTAATTGTTTTTTAGTTATTTTTGTTTTTTTTTCTAATTTTATTAAAATGCTTGACACTAAAATCTATTTCCTATCCATTAGTAAAAATGCAAACTAAAACATATTTAACTAAAAATGCAAGATGGACCAATTTTGTTATTTTCTTTACATTTTATTCTAAAACAAATTGATACTAAAAAATGTGAAATTAAATTCCTAAATGCAAATGCATATTTTTTGTATTTTTATATTAATTTTCATGCAACCAATTAACACAAATTGTAAAAATAAGGAAAAATTATTTATTTTGAATTTTATGGGAATAACTCATATGTAGGGCAAAAATCACGTGCTCACAGCTGCCCCTCTTTGCTCGGGAACACGAAGAGTTTCAGTGCAAAGATAAGTGAGCAACTATGAACGATTTTTACCCGTTCGAGTATTCCGTTGTGAAGCATTTTGAAAAGCTTTGACCGCACCCTGCTTCAGAGGTTGCCTACATATCCTGGGCTAAACAGGAATCAGGTCAGTGTAGTTCGGGAGTGATGGAGTATCGAGGTTGAGAGTCGAGGTTCCGTCCGAGGCTCCGGTCCGCTGTCCCGTTATTACATCAAAATTGAGAAAGACTAACTAAACCTATCAGCTACGAGTTACAAAATTCCTATCTATGAGTCTTCCGAAGCTTGATCTTGAGTTGGTTGGTGCTTCATGCGGACCCTGATCTGAATCTTGATGCTTGTTAGCCGCAGGTGTTGGTTCAATCTTCTTCAACTTTTGGATCAAGTCCGGACATATAGTGCCCATGATTTCAGGTGGGCTCCTAGTTGCTGATGCTTGAAAATTATTCTTCCAACGGCATACTTGTTGTTGACTTAAACTTGTATCTTCTCTTCTATCAGCATTCTTGTTATTGCCCTGAACTTGTATTTCTCTTCTATCGGCATTCTTGTTATTGCCTTGAACTTGTATTTCTCTTTCACCGGCATTCTTGTTATTGAATTGACTTGCATCTTATCTTCACCGGCATTCTTGTTCTTGCCTTGACTTGTTCAAACATTCTTCAATATGAAGTATTCGTCCATTCTCCAGGTGGACCCCTGCTTGTGACAAAATAAATAACCAAAGAGAGATTTTTTTTTTTGCCCCAGTATGGTGACTGGGCACATCATGTTTTTGAATATCAGAATTTCATTTTTTTTCTTTTTAGATGCAGACATGTATGAAATGAAATGCAGAAAAGTATTCCCTTGTTAGATAGGTGGGCGCCTGGACAGAAATTAAACGTGCATGAGATGCAATGCAGAAAAGTATTCCCTTGTTAGATAGGTGGGCGCCTGGACAGAAATTAAACGTGTATGAGATGCAATGCAGAAAAGTATTCCCTTGTTAGATAGGTGGGCGCCTGGACAGAAATTAAAAATGCATGAAATGCAGTGCAGAAAAGTATTCCCTTGTTAAATAGGTGGGCGCCTCAACAGGAATTAAAAATACATGAAATGCAGTGCTGAAAAGTATTCCCTTGTTAGATAGGTGGGCGCCTGAACAAGAATTAAAAATGCATGAAATTAAAAACTTTTGTGTTACCTTGTGACTGAAGGTTATCTTAGGTGAAAAATTCATCGGACTAAGACATTTAATCTTAGGAGAAAGTTTCAACAGACTAAGATTTTGATTCTCATTGGACTATGTCCATTTCAATGTAATCTCGGGAGGATTATCCATCGGACTGAGTTTATGACTCCAGGAGATAACTCTTCGGACTGGGTCTATTCATTTGTATGGTCTCAAGAGGAATATCCATCGGACTGAGTTTATGACTCCAGGAGATAATTCATTAGACTGGGTCTATTCATACTTTCCTTTCTTTTTCGGCTTTTGCCCTTTTCTTTTCAAATTATGCCTTCATTTTTTACATTATCCCTTTATCTTAGGTGAAAAATTCCTCAGACTAAGATTTCCATCTTAGGAGAAAGTTTCAACGGACTAAGATTCTTTCTTTTCATCTTAGGTGAAAAATTCATCAGATCAAGACTTTTTATCTTGGGAGAAAGATTCAACGGACTAAGATTTTATCCATTCATCTTAGGTGAAAAATTCATCGGACTAAGACTTTTGTCTTAGGAGAAAGTTTCAACAGACTAAGATTGTATCATTCTCCGATACTTGCTCCATTTACCTTTCAACTTGAATTTTTCATCTTCAAAAACAATTGTATTCACCTTCATGCTCTTCGGATGACTATCCGATGACAGAAATTTTTTTTTTCCTGCCCCAGTTTGACAATATCTTTTGCTCCTGTTTCAAAGTAAAGAAAACTCTGTCAGTTTAAAATGCGGTGGTTGGTTGTGGCCTTGAACTTTCCACTTGAATGCTTGGCCTGTTCACCGACTATTCTTTTCATTCTTTCTTTGTTCAAAACCCGCCTTCCTTACGGCATGTATGTTGTTCCTTTCTTGACGGATCCCACAAACTTCTATCTCGATTCCTTTGATGACTTCATTTGACAACCTTGGGTGTTTCTTGACTGACTCTTCCCTTTGTCAGAATATATACCTTTCTCTATTCAAACCCCATGTTTCCATTTATTATATTGTTCCCGAATTGGCTCTTTGCCGACCTTTGTGTCTTGCATGAACCCCAAACATTTTTATTGTTGCCCGCTCCATTGCACATGTTGCTCTTTTGGCTTAAAGCACTGGCCTTGTCTTTTCCCGACTTACGACAATTGTCGTGTTGGCCAAATCCCATCTTGTGCAATTGGAAAGCTTGGTGGCAAATTTTGAAATCATTTCTTTATTTGTTATGACCCAACCGACTCGATATGAGGGAGGGTAAGACAAGGTGTGAAGAATAGAGAGAAAGGAAAATACAATTCTTAACAAGAAACCTACAGAAAAATGACCTATCGGATTTTGAATACCGACTCTAACGACCTTGACATGCACTTTTGGCCTTCTCTGTATAGCAATTTTGATGCTCAACTCTTGTTGAAAGTTCTGCCGTAAAACCGGTCTTCAACACTTCATTTCTTTGATCTGATCCTTAGTCGACTTGTAGTGCCCATAGGGTTTTCACCATTAAGCCTCTCTCATTTGCTCTTTCTTTCTCTCGACTCACTGTCGCCTTACGGTGCCCGTGCGGGTTTTCACCGGTAAGACTCTCTCATTTTGATTTCTCTCATCTTGGAGTCTCGTGGTGGTTCTCATCATCTTTTGAATTCTTCATTCTCCTTTGTTCGGATTGGAGTGTTGCCCTTGATGTGATTCACCTTTGCTCGTTTGACTCGGCATTTCTTGAAGATTGATCGGAAGGTCTTCCTTTGGACTGTAATGCAGGCTTTTGGATGGGGTAAGAAAAAAGGATATAAAGGCTCAAAAATATTTCATCGCGGGTTAAAATTACAACTTTCGGAATCTTATTTATTCAACAACCATGACTTCTGGCCCAGTTTCCTTCTTGGGGGATTTTTGGATTTTTCCTTTATTGTGACTGAACCTCAGTGAGGCTGCCTACGTACCCTTTCGGGATCAAGTCAAACGTAGTTCGGACTACGTCCGTATTCATTGTTGCATCTTGACTTCTCCCGATTTTTTTCTTTGCATTCTTTTTCTTTCTTTTCTTTTCTTTTCTTTTTTTTTCTTTTCTCTTTTTTTTCTTTTGTTTCTCCATTTGATTTCCCTGCTCAATCTTTTTCTCTTTCTTTTTCTTCTTTTCTCCATTTGACTTTCCCGCTCAATCCTCAATTTTGTTGTTGATTCCGAAAGAGGGATATGAAAGAAAATATAATAAGGCTCGAAGGGATAACAATGGATAAAGTGTTTGGATAGCCGAATAAAATGCCTTCGTCATTCCAATCTTCAAAACCTACCAAGTACAAACTACACAGTTAAACACATATTTGCCTTCTGTTTTTGACGATTCTCAATGCCATTGGGCAACAATCTCGATACCACGAATGGTTCCTTTAGCCTTGGGGTACTTTTGCCTTTGGCTTTAAACCGATGAAGCATGATGCATTTCCAAGGCATTTCTTTATGTTCTGTTTTCCCCCAGTATTCACTTGATTTTGGCTGCACAGTATTTCAATATTTCTTCCGAGTATCATTACATCTTTAACATTGTTTCATCGCTAAATTGTCTTTTAAAATCAGGCCGAGAATTGTGTGCAAGTCATGTTGCTAAAATCAGTATGAGAAGAATTGTAAAGCGATTAGAAATGGAATGACTAGAAATGACGGGAAACGGAGAGTTGTATTAAACTGATGGATTGAAACAACAACACAAACAACAAAACGAACAGACTAGACTAGAATTACAAACCTAGACAACACTAAACAAATTTATTACTAAACAAAGCAAAGCGGAAAGATGGAAGGGTTTTGACTCTCAAGACAACGTCCGGATTACAACCCTGAAATAACTCGGGTGACAGAAATGACACCAAAACTCCAAGTGACGGAGCGCCTTCCCAATTGACAAGCATGGCATCCTAGCCACTGAATTCTGCATTAATGTTGCCAAGATCACTTTCTATTTCAATATCTTCAACTTCAGTTGACCTCCCAAGAAGATTTTCATCACCCACGTCACCGGGCATCATTCCCACAAAATGTGCTCCGTTATGTGCAAGTAAAGGATTCTGTGCAATGTTCTGGATGCCACTGCCTTGGACCGCAATTATTCCTTCCTGAATCATTCTTTCTATCTCTCTTTTCAAATCCCGACAACTTTCAACATCGTGCCCCAGGGCATTGGAGTGGTATTCACACCTTTTGGATGAGTCAAAACTTCTCGCACGTCGGTCCACCCGATTTGGAGGGACGGGTGCAATCATGCCATGTCGTTTTAACTTCTCAAACAAGCTTGCATAGGACTCTCCTATTGGTGTAAAATTATCTTTCAACTTCTGTTCCTTTCCATACCCCTGGCTTGGATGTGGGTTATAAGGTATTTGAAAATTTTGCGGAGGTTGGTAAAGATTTTGTGATGTTCGGGCTCGCTTTCTTGGGTGTTTTGAGGATTGAGCAACATACTGGACTGGATCAACAGAGTATGAAGGGTTCCGCGGCGGGTAATAATGCTTCAGTGGGTCATGGAAAACTTGATGAGGTTGCGTATACCTTCGAGATGTTCTCATAGGACCTCTTCTTGACCCCGACATCATCATGATTTCTTCATCACTCCCATACACATCACTAAATTCACTTTGGACATCTTGAGCCGCATCTTTGAGAGCTGCTTGATTATAATTTTGCCTGTCTTAAGACCATCTTCCACCATTTCTCCCATTTTGATTATTTCTTCAAAGGATTGACCAACTGCAGATATCATGTTTTGAAAGTAATCCGGCTCTTGAGCTTGAAGGAAAACAGTGGCCAACTCGTGATCATTCATGGGTGGCTTAGCTCTCGCTGCCTGCTCTCTCCATTTGATGGCATATTCCCTGAAACTTTCAGTTGGTTTCTTTTTCAACTTAGAAAGGGAAATGCGGTTTGGGGTGACGTCAACATTGTATTGAAACTGTTTGACAAAGGCCCGTGCCATGTCATCCCAGACGTACCAACCAGATATGTCTTGATCCCAAAACCATTCAGATGCTACTCCCGAGAGGCTTTCCCAAAAATAAGCCATAAGCAATTCTTCATTTCTTCCCACACCTCTCAATTGGTTGCAATACCTTTTCAGGTGGGCTATGGGGTTTCCACGTCCATCGTACTTTTCCAATTTGGGAACCTTGAAACCAGGCGGCAAGTGGACATCGGGGAACATACATAGATCTCTAAAAGCAACACTCTTTTGACCTGCCATTTCTTGCGTGTTTTTCAGCCGTTGTTCTAATCTTTTCAATCTTTGGGCCATTTCTTCCTGTACCTTCTTTCGGGTAGGCTTCTCAATGTTTGTAGGAAGATCAAACGAGTATGAGTGGTACTCGGGAGAGTGGTACTGTTCTTGCTGTATATCAAACTGTAACTCTTGAGAAAGCTGTCCCTGGCCATTGGCCCATGCTTGACGCATTTTGGTCATTTGTTGTTTCAATGTTCTGTTTTCCTCAACCACGGTAGGCCCTTGTTGAACTTTCTGACCCTGAGTCTCTTGAGCACTCGCAACAGCTCCGATGTCGGTTATCATTTTCCTTGAATCTTGCTTTCTAATTCACCACAACCAACCACCTCAACTTTCTGAATTAACAAAACGAAACCATCATGTTAGCGTTAAGGTATTCCGCTTATTGACTTCCTTTGTTTTTCTGCTATTCTCTCTTCTTTTTCCCTTTTTGTGGTTTTTTTTTCTTTTCTCATTTTCTATTCTTTTTTTTTCTTTTTGTAGTTTTTCATTTTTTTTATGGACATGGTCGAATCCTCTGTGGATTGCATACGTATCATGACCCCGCATGAATCAGACCGAGCGTAGTTCTTGCAAATTAATGCAAGAAATAAAAAGATATTTAATTGATTTTTTTTTTAAGAAAAATTGTAAAAGCCGACTCCAACTACAAACTTGAAAAACTTTCACATTTTGTACCGGAGATTTCTACAAGAATAAGAATATTTTTTGGTGTCAATTATGACTATTTTCTACAAAATTGGCCACATAATGGCTTATTTGATAAAATGACTATTTTTTGCAAAATTTATTTAAGAAAGATAAACTTGAATTTTTTTATCCTGTGGCTCATGGGGCATCGTTCGGCATCACCATAAACCAACACAAGACTATTTTTCATAAATTGGCCATGTAATGGCTTATTTAGACAAAGTGGCTCTTTTTGCAAAATTTTATTTAAGAAGATGCAAATTCAAAATTTTTATCCTGGGGCCTATGGGGCATCGTTCAATACCGACACAGGCCAACACAAGATTGAGGAAGTTAAAATGCAAAAATGTGGCTATTTCAGCAAAATTCCGGCCATGTAATGGCTTATTTGATAAAGTGGTTATTTTTGTAAAGATGAGTGATGACTCAAACTTGATTTTGCGGATACGGCCTTTCGACATTTCCGCGAGGGAATATTTCAAGGCTATGCCCGCAAATTATTTAAAAAGACTCAAAGTGGCTATTCTTGCAAAAAGGGCCTTCCGGCGTCCTTTTGAGGGACATTTGGCTTACTTTAAGCAAGAATAGCATCACCCGACTTATTTATAACAAAATCAAAAATTTGACATTTTGTTTTTGGTTATTTTTGCAAAAGGGGTGTGAACCCGGACTTGATTTTGCGGCTATGGCCTTGCAACATTTCCACATGGAATATTTCAAGGCTGTGCCCGCAAATTATTAAAAATGTTTCAAAGTGGCTATTTTTGCAAAAATAGCCTTCCGGCGTCCTTTCAGAACATTCGGCTATTTGCAAAAACGGCATCACTTTGATTTTATTGACAAAATTAAACACACATTTTTTTTGATTTTTTAAAAGGGGTGGTTGGACCCGATGAGGGTTGCCTACGTATCCCACCTAACGGCGAGAATCAAACCTGCGTAGTTCGGTCAGATTATTTGACCAATTATTTCAACAAAATTATTCCACCTATTTTCAAACTTTCAAATTTTCGACAACAATTCGTCAATATTTCGATATTTTTATATTCTAAAATTTTCTCTCTTTTTGTTTTTCAGAAATTTAGCCAATAATAATGTAGAACAAATAAATGCAACATATAACATGCTCGGTCTTTAATTTTCCGGGTCTCCTGTCCTAGACGGACCCAACCCGTGTGTTGAGTCCCTTAAGTCAGATATGATGCAAATAAACGTCCTAAATCTAGGCTCAATATCCTGATGTTTTCAATGGTACTAGACCGTGTACCCGAGCGGACAACTCGGATCGAGGAGGGGGCTACGTACCGGTGACCCGCGGGGTCAATCGGCTTTGTAACTTATCCGGCCTCTTTTCTTATTTTTGGTATTGACACTAACAGAAAGGGGAGTCTCAACCAGTAAGCACATCCCCGGAGATAAGAAGAGAAGGGTTTTCGGCACAATTTTATATATACAGTTCACGCAATATCAAAGCGGTAAACATGTAGCACATTAATCAAAACATATAATGAAATCCGTTTAGTGGATTCAGGGGTGTCCCTTGGAACGGTTTCTTCATTGGAAGTAATAGTAATAGGTTCGGAGGTACGGGTGTCACACCTCCTTTTTTCACCGCACATACACGTAAATGTAATGTGCCACTATTTAATACTACACCCCGAGAAGGGATATAATAATAATCAGGGAAGGAGTTTTTCTCCTGAAAGGACAGTCGGAACGGGATCAATTTATTTAATTATTCAGAGTCGTCACTTGGGAAAATAATGGTGTCCCAAGTCACCGGTTTAATCCCGAACCGAGGAAATTTATGACTCTGTAATACAGTCTGCGAAACTAGAAACCTGGATAAGGAATTCTGTTAACCCGGGAGAAGGTGTTAGGCACTCCCGGATTCCGTGGTTTTAGCACGGTCGCTCAACTGCAATTTTTGTTTTTATCTGATTTCTTTACATATTTCAATTAGGTGCTTTTAATTTTCCGCTTTTCAATTTTAGAAGAATTGCGATGTCACGAAAACACATTTCAAGTCACACCGCAACCGGTACGCCTGTGACTTTAATGTATTTCAGTTTCGTCGAGAGTAAGATTTGGGTCACATAAATGCGCTCCCGTATTTAGGAAAAGTAATTTTATTAAAGTCGTGCCTAAAGATTCTCCGTCTTTGTTAACTTCGGGAAAGATCGTGGAATTCGCTAAACGGTCCTTCCGAGTCTAAAGGGGCTTGACACCATGATGGAACATCTAGAGGAAGGGGACCGTAGTCAGGGGAGTTGAGACTGCATTCTTTTGATCGTCCATAAATGGGCCTTGTGTATACGTGCTGAATACCCAATATTTTTCGATCAATCGCTCCAACAGCATTACATGCCGGCCCGTACACCACATAAACTTACCAAGAATGTCTGTGTTCTGGAAGAGGATGTGTCCATTGGCATCTGATACTCCCAGTCATTAACATATAATCCATAGAACAAAGAAAGGTATAAAGCCGAAACCATTATCGCCATGGCCCTGGAAACACCAAAATGAAGGAGAGAGTTGATATCATAAGCAACGAATACATAACGACATAGACCATAATAAAATATGCAAACAAGCTCAACTGAAATAAAATAAGGAGCGATTCGACATACACATAAAAATCACAACACAAATAGTAAAGAGAAGGAGACGGGATGGACCTGATGCAAAATTTTCTTTCCATTAACGAGAATATAATTTCAGCAAACCCGACGATCGAAATTTGACTAAAAATGCAACAGCAGCAGGAGATTGAACTGCGGACCAGAACTTCATCGAAAAATCTCAATGACGACCTCGGATTGGAATCAGAAAGCTAGAAACGAGATGGGATCATAAGTCGGCATCGAAAAATAAAAATGAATACGGATTCAGACCCAAACGAGTTTAAGCAATGAACTCCGATAAATGAAACTACCACTCTGTTTCGATTTCCCTATTCAAAATGATACTGAACAGAAGAAACTAAAATATTTTAAATATTTTCTCATTGGAGTCAACAGATCAGTCTACCCTTCCCCTTTTGATCTGTTTTGTGCCTCTGTGTGTACTTGTTTGTGGAGGTGTGTTCGCCGGCGTCCAGTGAGGCGGGGTGGCTCGGGGATGGGTCTGGGAAAAGTGAGGTTCAACGAAGAAGAAGAGGCTCAGGGTCGGTGGTTCTTTTGAAATCGCTGATTGAGTTCAAATGAAGAATAAGAGTAGGGGTTTCAGGGGGTGGGGTCGTGCGCAGCTTTCTGTGTGGCTGCTGCTATCTTCCAGGCGTTACCCCCTTTTTTATTTTTGTTAGGTCTAGGCTTTTTTAAGTGGGGACATGGGTAGGGTTTAATAATGAGTTGGGCTCAATTAGGTGGGTTTTGGGTATTTGGGCCAAGGAAAATTAAGGAAAAATGGCCCAATTCAGGTCTCTTACTATGATAGCCCACTTATTTTATTTATTTTGTAATTGTTTTTAGTTATTTTTGTTTTTTTCTAATTTTATTAAAATGCTTGACACTAAAATCTATTTCCTATCCATTAGTAAAAATGCAAACTAAAACATATTTAAACTAAAAATGCAAGATGGGCCATTTTTGTTATTTTCTTTACATTTTGTTCTAAAACACATTGATACTAAAAAAATGTGAAATTAAATTCCTAAATGCAAATGCATATTTTTTGTATTTTTATATTAATTTTCATGCAACCAATTAACACAAATTGTAAAAATAAGGAAAAATTATTTATTTTGAATTTTATGGGAATAACTCATATGTAGGGTAAAAATCACGTGCTCACACCATTACTAGTTCCATGCTTACGCCCTTCACTGTTAACACTGGTTTCACACCTGGTACCACAACTTTCAAATTTTCCACCACTGGTTGCTTTTTCACTGGTTCTTCAGCTATCACTTTTCCTTTCTCAATTTCCTTCTCTATTTTGCCGCTGGCCTTTATCATCATGACCGACTGGGATGGCTTCCTGCCGTTTTCCTCTTGTGCCAACTCTATCATATGTGTTTCATGATGAGCCGGCAGTGGATTTTGAGTAATGTTCGGAGCCTCTGGAGCATGTACCTCAATCCTCCGACTATCAATGAGCTGTTGAATAGCGTTCTTCAAATGCCAACATTACTCAGTGTCATGTCCCGGTGCTCTAGAGCAATACTCGCACCTGACCGACTGATCGATGTTCTTTGGAGGTAGGTTCGGAAGCTTTGACTCGATTGGGCTCAACATTCCCAATTCCTTCCATCGGTGATAGAGGCTAGTATAGGATTCCCCCAGCGAGGTGAATGTTTTCTTCGCCTGATTCATATTCCCCATCTCCGGATCGGGCCTGAAGTTGGGTTTGTTCGTGTTTCTGTAAGCTCTAGAAGAAGGGTAGGTATTTTGTGAGTGATAAACATTCTGCGGGGCCTGGGCTCGCCATACCTGTGGTGGTGGTGGATAAGTTTGGGCTTGTGGATTGTGGTAGTGTGGGGTAGTTGGTGGGTAGTATGGTGGAGGTGGGTTGTATGATGCTGGTGGGTTGTATGTGGTTGGTGGGTATGGCTGATATGGTCGTGGTGGGTGATGGTATTGGCTACGGTTCCAGGGTTTGCTCTCCACAACTGACACTTCTTCTTTCTTCTTCTTCCCAATGGTTCCTCCGCTCCCAGTCTGAATGGCCTGATTTGTGGCCTTGATTGCTGAAAAACTCATAATCTTGTTAGTTATCAATCCTTCTTCCACGAAACTTCCCATTTTTACAACTTCATTAAAATTCTTCCCAATGGCTGACACTAGGTGTCCATAGTAGGTAGGCTCCAAAGCTTGCAAGAAACAGTCCACTATTTCACTTTCTTTCATCGGCGTGACCACCCTCGCCGCCTGCTTTCTCCACCTAAAACTATACTCTCGAAAGCTTTCACCAGGTTTCTTTTCCATCTTAGTGAGTGACAACCTATCCGGTATGATTTCCAAATTGTACTGAAAATGGTTTGCGAATGCTTGTGCGAGATCATCCCAGATAAACCATCTGGTGTGATCTTGGCACGTGTACCATTCCAGTGCAGAACCACTCAAACTTTGGCTGAAGTATGCCATGAGAAGCTCATCTCTTCCCCCTGCGCCCCGCATCTTACTGTAGTATCCTCTAAGATGGGCAACACTGGATCTCCGTGTCCACTGTATATGTCAAACTTCGGCAACTTGAATCCGACAGGAAGTTGCACTTCCGGAAAAAGACATAGGTCCTTGTACGCCACACTTACTTGTCCCCCTAAACCTTGCATGTTACGAAAGGCATGCTCCAAACTCTTCATTTTCCTGGCCATCTCCTCCTATTCTGCATTCTTAACAGGTTTCTCTTCGATTGCCTCCATCAATGGAGTGTGAGTTTCATGCTGCCGGAAGGTTGGCTCAGGTGGGTAGTAGTGGGTGTCTTGTACATGAAATAATGGTTCACTGGATGACTTATGCAAGGCAGGTGGAGGTGCTACATATACCAGAGCAACCTGGTTTGGCTGGGGTGGCACTTGTTTTGACAGAGGTGGTGGCACTTGAGAGGTGGAAGCATAGTAGTGGTGATAGTCGGGATATGTAGAGGACGAGTTCATAGTGGGTGGCTCAGGGTTGGGATTGGTTGGAGGGATGTATGCGGGGTTAGCAGGATAAGTAGGCAAGGGTTGACCCCTCGACCAAGCCTGGTACATCTCAGCCATCTGCTGTTTAAGTTTGTACATCTCTTCCTTCATCCCCGTCACGTCCACAACTTCCTCCTCCTGGACGGGATCCATGACTGTTGCATCAATTTCATATGACACGGCCTTTGTCATTTTCTTAGATCTTGTGTTGTAGGGATGAGTAGCCAGAATGCCAGTTGCCAACTAGAATCTGAATCTCATAAACAGCAACACACGTTAGTGGTTAGCACATGAAGAGATAAGATGCAACGATTTAGAATAAACACATTTTCCTTGGATCGTCATGCATCATCCCGGCCTTTGTTTATTTTGAACCAATCATCTCTTTTTCTTTCTTTTCTCTTTTTCTTCTTTTTCTTTCTTTTTCTTCTTTTTTCTTCTTTTCTTTTCTTTTCCTTTCTTTTCTCTCTTTTCTTTTTCCTTATTTTCTTTATTGATTTGCATTCCTATTTATTTGCCTATCGTAAAAAATTGACATAAAGCAAAAAGGATTGACAACAACTCTTGATTTTCATTGATAGCTCAAAACATTAATTTACAAGATGGTGTTGTAATGCTAATGCAAAGAAATATAAATACAGAATGCATGCCCTAAGAATATATCAATGCTCCTAGTGCCCGCGAGACATCGTTCGGTCTTGCCGCGGGCCTATATGCTAATCCCTTTTGGAGCCTATCCAGGTCAGGCATGACTTGCTGCACAAAGAATTTCACTACTGACACAAAGGTTCCCCGGGACATATCTTCACATAGCTGGCTCTTCCGGGTGATGTACTGAGCAATACGAACAATTTTCTCTCAAATATCCCCTTTCTCTTGAAGCAATCAGCTGATCTGTTCGGTGCGAGCATCCAAAGTGCGTTGGTTCTCCTTTTGCATTTGTTGTAGCTCAAACTCTAGCCGAGCCATGGTCGTGTAACAATGTTCTCTTTCTTCTTCAAGATCTTTGATGACCTTGTTACTTTTGACAGTGGCTGTAACAATTTTCTTTCTTAGTCGAGCTACTTCAAACTCATGCTTATCCTGTAGCTGCTGGACCAACTTGGCTCCTTCCTCGACATCTCTGGTCATTCCGAGCCCTGACTAACTCCTTTTTTGCTTTGTCTAAGTCGAAGCTGTAGTCATTCACCTTGCGCCGAAGAGTCTCAATCAATTTCTCATCTCGGGCTAAGTGAACGGGGGTCTCGGATGCAATTTTCATCTTAGCAACCTGAGCCTTCAACATTTCATTTTCTTTCTTCAGCTGCTTTTTCTCTCCCTCGTCGGATGCTGCTTGCAAACCGCTCTCAAACTGGAGATTTCTCAACTGTTCTTCCAGCAAGCTGATCTTGCCCTTATATTCACTTTCTTTGGCCGCCCAATTCCTATTTTCTTTGGATTGCTCCACCAGATCTTGCAAGTGAGGTCTCATGCTCAATACCCCGTTAGTACCATGCGGAATATCCGGATGACACTTTACCTCGAGCTCTGTTCTACACACAAGTATCTACCTTCAAGTTCTGACATTCATTCCAAATCTGACGGACCTTTGCTTCCGGGAATTGCCCATCCGGACTAATCTCTATCACTTGTGAACTGAGGTCCCCATCCTTTGGTATAACTTGACATCTACCAAGCTGTCGCAGTGCCCTGTATGGGGCATACGGCTGGATACCTTTTAAACCCATGATCAAAAAGTGTGACCCTTCTGTCGGCATATAAATTACCTCATCGAGAGGTAACCAATCATATGTCCAATCAATCTGGCCGCCAGTCAATGATCGTAGATGCGAAATCCAATCCTTTACTCCATCTGGCAACTTAACTTCTTTTGTTCTCGTGTAAAATTCTTCAAGGCATGTTCTTCCAGTCGGCCCATAACTTGAGAACGAAGGATGATGGCATAGATGTTCAATCAACCAAATCTGCAAAATCAAGTTGCATCCCTCAAAGAAGTTGGCTCCAGCTTTGCATGCAGTCATGGCTTGGTAGATGTCAGCTAAACTCATTGGAGCTAAAGTACAATTGTCTTGTACTACCAAAGTGCTTGCTACCCCAACAACCTTTATGTTGATGTGCCCATCTTTTCTCGGAAATATGATAACTCCGAGAAATGCCACTAAGAAAGCAAACCGTCGATGCTCCTCCCACTTTGCTCAGTTGGACTTGCTACACAGCTTGTTCGTGGAGTCGTTGAAACCCCCGACATGTCCGTACCTACGATATGTCCATACCTACTATATATAAAGTTCAGGCTCGTTGTGGACATTCCTAGCAATTTTCAAGGAATCCAGAAGACGATGCACCGTTACTGTTCTTGGAGATATCGGGTATTTTCCTTTCAAGGGGACCTCATTCTTCCCTATGTAGAAAGAAATCTCCTCCGGAGTAGGAGTGAGTTCAAAATCTGGAAGATGTAGAACATTGTGTGCAGGATCCCAATATGTGACTAATGCTCTTGATTATGTCGCCCCGGGGAATTATGTCCAATAACCCCGTGAGATCCTTCAAGTAGCCTTTGATCCAGTTTTGACTTTCTGTTTCCATGTCGTGCCACCATAGTCTCAGCTCCAAAGGGATTTTATTCATTAAGGCGAAAGGTTCATTCAATATTGTGCTCATCCTGCACATTTATTAAGGCGATTTTATTCAGAAAAGAGAAAAATCTTTTTCAATGCAAATTTTCATTTTTTGAAAGAGACATGACTCTCGAAGTGGCCATTTTTGCCAAAACAGCCTTCCGGCGTCCTTTCGGAACATTCGGCCGTTTCCAAAAATAGCAATCACTCCGATTATTTGAAAAGAAAAATCTTTTTGGTCTTTTTCTAAAAGGTGTGGTTGGACCCGTTCAAGGGTTGCCTACGTATCCCGCCTAATGGCAAGAATCAAACCTGCATAGTTCGGTCAGATTAGTTGACCAATTATTTTAACAACAAAGCTATTTTTTTTAGATTTTTTCAAATTTTCAGATTTTCCGGATACACACTTTCACTAGATTTTATTTCTCTCTTTCTTTTTTTTGAATACTTTTCTATCCTCGGGAATTTTGTCGGTCTGCATAACGATCAAGGACAATAAAATGCATCACATAATATGCTCGGTCTTTATAAATACTGGGTCACCTGTCCTAGACGGACCCAACCTCTATGTTGAGTCCCCCTAAGTCAGATATGATGCAAATAATCGTCCTAGACCAATGTTCAACATCTTACAGTTTCATGGGATGCTAGACCGTGTACCCGAGCGGACAACTCGAATCAAGGAGGGGGCTATGTACCGGTGACTCGCGGAGTCAATCGGCTTTGTAACTTATCCGGCCTCTATTTTCTTAATTTAGGGTGACTTTAACAGAAAGGGGAGTCTCAACCAAGAAACACATCCCCGGGGGTGAAGAGAGAAAGGTTTTCGGCACAATTTTTATATACAATCCACATAATATCAAAGCGATAAAACACATAGCATATTGTTCAAATCATATAATGAAGTCAAATAATATCAAGAACGGTAATTCTAAGGAGCTCGAGTTCTTAAACCCTGAAACCGAAGTTCTTCGTTGGATTCCCCGGCAGAGTCGCCAGAGCTGTCACACCTCCCTTTTTATTAACCCAAAACATAATATGCATATATGTAGGGTACACCTCGATGTTCAAATACCCGAGATGAATATAATATCATAGAGAAAGGAGTTTTTCCACTTAAAGGACAATCGGTTTGGGATTTTTGTTTAATTATCAGAGTCGCCACTTGGGAAAATAATGGTGTCCCAAGTCACCGGTTAATCCCGAATCCGAGGAAATTGACTCTTTTATTAATGTCCGCGAAACAAAGATCTGGATAAGGAACTCTGTTAACCCGGGAGAAGGTGTTAGGCACTCCCGGATTTCGTGGTTTTAGCACAGTCGCTCAATCATCGTTCTTGACTCTTGTTTGACTCATTACAGATTTTAACAATACGTATGTGCTTTTACTTTAACCTTTTATAGAATTGCGACATCGCGAAAACATACCTCGAGTCACACCACAACCAGTACGCCTGTGACCTTTGGTACATTTCGGCTTTGCCGGGATTGAAGATTTGAGTCGCACCAAGTGCACACTCGTTCATAGGAAAGTATATTAAATCGTGCCCTAAAAAGTCTATCGGCTTTTAATTGTTTTGGGTAAGACTATGGAATTTGCTAATAGTCTTCCCGGGTATAATTGTGTTATCTTATTACTAAAAAGGGGGCCCCGCTATTTAATATCGTGCGAGGCTCATACCAATTATTTATTAAAAGTCTAATCCTATTTGTTCAACTATATTTTCTATGTATATGTTTTTCCCTTAGTCCGATTATCAATTATCCGACCCAGGCAGCTCTTGTCCTTTTCTTCATTGGGCCTGGGTCTTTACTCTATTATTTAAACGGACAATAGGCCTGCCCAGGCCTTAAAGGCCCAAGTTATCTTCGAGCTTCTGCTCATTAGCCCAGTTGGCCTTGCACGATGGTTCAGGCCCATGACGCATATTGGGCCCAAACTAAACAGGAACAATAACAATAGAAGTAAATAAGCAAAGATACACATCTGAAATTAAAAGTGCACTTTTATTTATTATCAAAGAAAGTCAATACATAAATCACTAATTCTGAATCAATTATCTATTATACATGAAGACTTAAAGACTATCTTTACTACCAATTCATAACCAAGAGTTTACACTAACATCTAATTGCTTACTAGTTGAAAGATTTAAGAACACAGCTTAATTGTCTATGAGATTTGATCAAATTAAAACGATTCAACTAACTACTTACAGTATCTAGAAAAGCTAAACGAGTTATTAACAGATGCATAACTATATCACTGGTTTCATTATGAGTGAGCCTTTTGTTTTCAAATATGGTTCTAATTAAGCTATTTCATTATCTAGTTATTTCCTCTTTTAAAAAACTTAACCAGATCTGAGCCTAAGTAAACTAGTTACACGAGCATGGTTTAAACAGCCTAAACATTCATTGATATAACTCAAATATCTACACCTAAGTGATTCAAGGACATTAACATAATTAAACTACTGATTTTACTGCAGCTTAGCTCATTAGCAGATTATCAACTCAATTATAAATGAATCACTATCCGCTCTAATGTTTTATTCCATGTTTAAGTGTAGATCTATGACATTAGCTAAGTGATGATGATTCACGAAATTCTCTGTGAAGAAATAGTGATTAGCGATTTGAAATCATGATTCGTTTACTTATATTTTAGGGTTTACCTATTTAAACTAGGCGTGATATACTACTACGACTATACTACTACTATATCACTAGCTATTACAATGTTTTTGTGTTTATTTTTTCTGCTACTACACTCTATACTACCACTACAGATCTAAGATTAAACAACTAATGGAAGAATAACTACAAAATACAATGTATCAAATGAATTCTAAATCCAAAGCTCAATTTCATTCAATCAAGTCTTTACATCTTTGTTATGGATAGAAGAATACCTGGATAACCAAGAAAAAGCCAATGAGTCTAAGGGGATTCAGGCAAATAAGCAACAACAATAACTCAAACAGCCAATGCAACAATGAGATTGAATATCCGCGAATAGAAAACCACAGCAAGAGCAAGTAGAAATCCAGGCAAACACTCGAGCAAAAACCCACAAAGATCGGATGAATATCCCAATGTTCTCACTCGAAAAAATGAAGGAAAAGCTTATTGCTATGTTACTAATATCTCTCTAAATTTTTCTTCAAAAGCTAGTCCCTCATTCACTCTTTTCAGGAGTATTTATAGGAATGGGCAAGGGCTGAGACTTGGGGAGAAAGTATGGGATTAAATCCCACTTCTCCCCCTCTTAAAATTATTAAACTTACACTTAGATCCATATTTCTGTTATCAAAAACCCTTCCAGCATGTGCTGGAAGGTTCTAAAAGATTTCTTTTGAGGCTTTTTACCAAGGTATCCTTAAGGGTTAAAGATTTTTACAGATTTCCCTTTTTAGGGAGACCATTATACCCTTAAACTTCTGCAAAATTGCAGAAATCAGGGGTACAAATGACTCCCTTAACCCTATGGGTTCTGTACAATTCACCATTTTACCTTTTTGGCTTCCCTTTATGCCCTTAATGACTTGGCTGTTTTACCCGACCTACCTAGGTCTGGTATTCAGCTTTTGGGACTTATTTAACCTATGGCCAGTCCTTGCATTGGTATTTAAGGACTGGCCAGTTCTACTATTTAGAACTTAGCCTCTTTTTATTTCATTTTCAGTTAATTAACCCATTTTAGTTCATTTTAAAACTAATTGCAGGACCAGCCTGCTTTATTATTGCACTTACCCTATTTAAATTTTATCCAGCCTGAAGTTGAGACTTCGCTTGGGTAATTAAACCCATTTGTGAGCCTGGGCAAGTATGAATTTGCAGACTTAGCCAATCTTTTGTATAATTGACCTTTTTGACTGATCACAGGCTGGGCTAAGGTCTTTGCAGAGCTAGCCACCTGAGATTCAGGGCTCAAATAAGCCTTGGTGAGCCTGCATTTGAAGGCTTAACCAGTTTTGCACAACTAGTCTCTTTTGAGATGGACCAGTGTGTTTGGACCTTGTAGAGTTGGTCAATTTGTAAAATTGACCACTCTTTTGGTCACTTATTACCTAATAACCTATGTTTGTTCAATTTTTAGTCTTAAGTCTATTTTAGAACTAGCCATTTTCATGGAACCTAGCACTAACAGCTATAACCAATCCCCTAAGGTTGATAAATGTTAATCAAATACTCATACTAACAAGAACTACTGAGAACTCAGTCAATTTTCAACATGTATTGCACACAGAGCCACATAAGATCAAACAAGATGCATTAATCAACCAAAACTCAGAAAAGGCAATTTGATATGGTTGAATCTTAGTTAATCAATTAACATTATCCAATTTCATGTGACAAAGTATGAACCCATGTCATTTTAGACCTAAGTACAACTAGTTATGTTAGATGACATTTGAAAAACCCTCAAAACCTTTAAGGTTCATGATCATAGACATGCACAGAAGCTAAACTCTCACAAACAATCAGTAATAGATGAAGCAAGACTCATTTTAGACACAAGGACCACAGAATAGCATAGACATGCTAGCCAGGATCTATTTTCGAGTACTAATCCTAACTTTGAAAAATAAAGAAGAAAAAAGAGTCATGAGGAAGCAATGAAGAAGAGTCCTAACATCTAGCATGCCAAGTAATAGAAGAAGAAACAAAATCAGATGATCATGCTTACGAAGGAACAGAAAAGGTGGTATAGACCAACTATTAGAGTCAAATCATGGTTTAAGATCAGGAGATGTAAAGGGAAAATATGAAGCAGAACAAAACTCAGATATGAGGCTAACAGTTAGTCCTAACACTATAACTAAACATGAGAAAGACCAGAAGAGAAAGCTCATTCAAACTTATTGAGAACTAATAAAGATAGACTCATACAGTCAAGGCTTAAACATAAAAATGGAAGAAGTTAATACTGGCAGGAGACAAAAGACAAAGACAAAAAGAGAGATATCTAAGTCGAGTCTCCAAGTCAGAATAAAAATCCAAACAGAGAATCACCAAAAGAGAGGAATAGACACGCTATTGAAGACTCAAAAGAAAAAGAACATGATAACAGAACAAAAGAACCGCAAAAAATGAAAAGAAGAAGAACAGTCAAGATGAACCCTAATGCTACACAGGTCTTTTGAATCAGAGAAGCGAATAACGTAAAAAGAAAATATAGAAGATAAGCAAGTTAAGAAACCTAAAATAACATATGTAGTTATGGGATTTCAAGATCTAAAGAAAAATAGAAAAACATACAAGAATATACAGGATGAAAGATATGAAATAAGAAAAGATAAATAGATGAACAGGCAAACGATACGAAAGATGAGCAGACAAAAAACCCTAATTCTAACATGCAAAGTACAAGATATAGAAAACACATATAAACATAGAAGATGAAGAAACCAGCAAAGAAAGCAAAGAAAATTAACATAAAGGAGGGGTACTTAGCTTAGCGGGGCCTGTCCCCCGAGCTTTCCTCTTTTCACTCTTCTCGCTCATGTTTCAATATTTTTCATACATTTGTTTCTTTTTTTTCATTTTTTCAAATTTTTTTTTCTGATTTTTGTTTTAGACTTCAAGGTGAAGTCTTTAGGCTTTTGGTTGTAGTGGGGTGTTTGGGGAGGCTAAAAGGTCAGATCTTTGAAAGGGTTTGGTTTTGAGTCACCGAAGTTAGGGTCCCGGCGACTTTGTTTTAGATATTCGACGGGATCTAGGGATATTCGAGGGGAATGAGTGGTAGGGTTGGGTAGATCGGACCAAGACGGTCCGGTTGGCAATGGTTTGGAAGGGTTTCTCATTGTTTGATGGTCACCGGAGGTAGATTTCGGTGACCGGATTAGCAAGAAAGGGGTTTGTTTCTAGGGTTTTGATGGAAAAGAAGAAGAAGAAAAAAGAGAAGAGGAGAAGAAGGGTTAGAGGGTGGCCGGAGACCACCATGGGAGGTGGTGGCCTCCATGGCCAGCTAGGGTTGATGAGGGATGATGAAGATGAAGAGGGAGATGATGGAGGTCTTCACAGACCAATGCCTTTTATAGTCGAAGGGTCTAAGCCGTTGATCTGATGAAGATCAACGGTCATCAATAGCGTTACTTAAACAGCATCGTTTGGCTACCTAGGAGACCAAAGGTTTCGACCTTCAGATCATCTAAGCGGACAGCTCATATCAATCCTATTTATTTAATTAACTCATTAATTTCGGCCAATTATTTCCACCGTTGGATTCGGCCTGACGGACGGCTGAGATCAATTCTCATATCTTAATTAATTAAAAGCTCTGGATTGATTCTCAGCCGTTAGATCAAATCTGATGAACGGCTGAGATCAAATCCCTAGTTGCCTGGACCGGATCCCCTTGGGCCAATGCGTTTGGGCCTTCAATTTCAATTTCTTTTGGCCCAAATTAATCAAACCCAATGTATTTTTGCATTTTTGATTGTTTTAATTATTTTTATACACCTTCTTTTGTATTTTTCTTTTCTTTTCTTTTGTATTATTTAAAAATACTTAATTTCCTATCTTCACTAATTTTTTGATATTTTTTGGAAATTTTCTACTATTTTTCCTATAATTTCCGCTAATTAAAGCTATTTTTTGATGATTATATTTTTTAACTAATCAATTCAACAATGCAAGTACTTAACCTATTTTTTTCTTTTTCTAATTTTAATTTCTAATTATTCAATCACACAAATGCTTCTTATTTCAAACAAAACATGTAATTGCACCCAAAAATATTATTTATTTTAATTTTGGAACTTGTTTGCCTAGTGCAAAAATCACGGCCATCTCCAATGTACGAAAGGCTACGCCATCTCCAAAATATGAAAAGTTACGGCCATCTCCAATGTGTGAAAGGCTACGGCCATCTCCAATGTATGAAAGGCTACGGCCATCTCCAATGTATGAAAGGCTACAAAAATATTATTTATTTTAATTTGGAACTTGTTGCCAATGTATGAAATACTACGGCCATACATAACGCATGAATGCTAAGGCCGTCTACATCGTACAAAGAGGCTACGGCCGTCTATAACGCGTAAAGGGCCACAACCGTCTACAATGAATAAAAGGCTAAGGACATCTATAACGCGAGAAAGGCCAAGGACGTCTACAACTAACAAAAGGCTAAGGCCATCCATAATGTTTAAAAGGCTAAGGCCAGTATCAGAGAAATCAACTCAGTTCGATCAATCCGACACGATCAGGACCACTAGAAAGGTTACAACCACCCTAAAACAAACAAACGACTAAGGCCAGAGTCAAAGTAAGCAACTCGATTCAACTACAACAAATCGATTCGGCAAAACAGAGATCGCTAAACAACCACAATCACCCCAAAACAGGCAAAAGTCTAAAATTATTACCATACAAGCTCGACTTGGCTTGACCATGAAAAATTAACTCAACAACAATCGATACTTCGCATACCACTACGACAAGCATGCAAAATAAAAGGTACAGAAAGAATACATGAACACCAAAGGAATAATTTCCATTTACTCCAAAAAATACATATGTCACACCTCTTTTTGGCGCGCCCTACCCCGAAGGGTATATGTGTAAGGGAGTTTTTTCAATTTAAGTGATAATATTCAATATGGGATTATTTATTTATTTCAGAGTCGCCACTTGGAATAAATTATGGTGTTCCAAGTCACCAATTTATTCAAATCCCGAATCGAGGAAATTTCGACTTTCCAAATGAAGTCTGCGAACCAGAAATTCTAAGTAAGGAATTCTGTTGACCCGAGGGAAGGTGTTAGGCACCCCCGAATCCCGTGGTTCTAGCACGGTCGCTTCAACTATTATAAATGGCTAAAAAATATCTGATTTTTATACATGTTTATAAATTATATGCTCTAATTAAGCTTCAAAACGCTTTTGATTGTCATCATGAAAATGAATGACACTTAAAACAAAGAAAATAATATTTATCAGGCCTGAATTTAAACAAAAAGGAAAACTCTTTTAAATTGAAACCACGACTAGATTTGAAACTTAATTTTATATCCTAACATTTTTTAACATTGTGAGAGTCATAAACTGTCGATGTTGTTTACTAAACGGCATATTCCGAAGTCTAAGTATTTTGCTAAATGGCATATCCTGAAGTCTAAGTATTTTTTAAAACAATTAAATGATTGCAATGAGTTATTATTGGTTTTGAATGACGCCCTAGAACTGTATAAAGTAAATTGAATTACCAGCCTTTTAGCAACTATTTTATTATTAAGAAAAATTGGTTACAATGTTTAATTCCTAGAACTAACTAAAACAACAACGAAAAAAAATTTCACAACTCAAAATGAAGTCAGCTATACCCCATAAGATTTTCCTAGAATCGGCCAAATCCATATTCACATTTAGGGCCAAATAAATGAACTAATGATTAACGTTGAAATACATTTTTTCAAAAATTCAGATTCTACAAGGCTTTAATATCTCACCACTAAGCATTAGACTTGGATTCAATATTGAATAAATATTATTCCTAATTTGAAGGAAAGAACTACTATTATTGAGTTTTATTAATAGGCGAGTATAGCAATTAAAAGAAGATAAAATAAAAACTGCTCATTGTTCAAATGACCGTAACAACTCATTTATAATATTCAATATCATTCTTTAATTAATTAAAACATATTTAACTATATAAAGGGCTTATAACAGGGGAAAATAAAATAAATAAATAAAAAATGAAGGTAACCGTAAATAACAAGGAAACTAATGCAACAAGAATGAACAAACCCACTTTCATCATATTTCTATCATCAATGATTATCAAAATTTCATAAGCACAAGGTAATGCTAAAAATTAAGAAGCCTTGAAAATCAATATAATTCAATATCAAAATGTATCCAAACAAATTAACGAGACAAACATAATAACACATACAGTGATACAATATGCAACTTGTGTTTGTCTTAATTTTTAAGAAAAAATTAAGAAAACCATATGTAAATAACCAAGTCAAATTTAATTTCTTCACGCAAATAAACATATTCAAACACATCTTTTCCAGACCCATACTTCAAAGTGTATTCAACTGATCTCCATGATGCTAGATAAATACCTGGAAATTGTCAATGATAGAAAGTAAGAAAATCAGTAGCAATAACAATGAAAATAGCTCAGCAAATAACAGCAATTGCAAATCCCACCAGTGAATAACAGCTCCCAAAGATGCAGAACTCCAGGAATAAACTTCAAATAACTTAAACACTTGAAACGAGAATGAAATCAAACTGCAATAGTGGTTTAAAACTAAACAAAGACTTTAAGGCCAGCTAAACATCAACTTTTTTAACCAAAAACTTTTAATCAATCTCTCTTAAAATTTGTTTTTTTTAATGTGTGTCCATTTTCTTTTTTCTTTCAAAGGCTAAGTACCCTTCTTATAGACTATAAAACAGAACCAGCATGTCTTTCAATCAGTAAAACCCCTAATTGCTGTCCAATTTCAAACCTTAAAGTCCAACTAGCACCTCCATTTTCAACCCTACCAATATCTACCCCTTAATCAATATTAAAAGTACCCCATACTGAAAAACTAGCCAACTCCTAACAGCAGCCCTCTACTGACTGTTTAATTAACTGCTCAATTACCCTACAAGAGCTAATAACAGCCATCTATTTTTAATCAAATGTATAACAACTAATAACCAATTCACTGGCTAAAAATCAGAAAAATCAATCAACAAAAATAGGGCAAATTATTTTAAATCACTGTTAACAGTGTTTACAAACTGATCGCCAGCATTTAATAAGACAGTTAGTTTAAAATTGCTTAATCTCTCGGCCAACTTAAACTCTCGGCCAAAAAATAGTTCAAGATTCTAAGTTAGCTATTCGACGAATTTATCAAATCGAATTCCTATCTTATATCACCAAGCAATCAAGAATGAACAAATCGTCCAAATAAACGGTCCTAACGAGATGAGGAAAAACAGAAAAATTGAAAATATCCGAAGCAATCAACAACAAATGAAAACTACAAAACAAATAAACTAAATCGACGAGCAAATAAGAACAGAAACAGAAACGAAATACCTCGAAACAGGAAACATCGGAACCGGCAGACTTGAGCTCGAATAACTTGAACATTTTGAGGCCAAACAGGCTGTAATCGAGTGTTCTTGAATGAGAACAAGTCGACTACAACCTATTGGAACCACAAAATCTCTAAATGAGCTAAAAATTTCTGTTTTATGGCTCTTGAAACTCGATCTTTTGGGTTCGAATGCTTCTGGTTGAACGGGCGGAAGGGAGATGATGTAGCAGGACATGGTTAAACCCCGGCGGTCGTATGGCAGTGGTGGCTTTGGGCGGTCGCCGGTGACTGGTGGATGAAGACGCAGCGGCGGCAACGCGGGGCTGTTTGGTTGTTGTTGGTTCGATGACCAGAGGAATTGTTCGGCGTCGTGGGGTTGATGGGTTCGTGGATGGTGGTTGTTGGTCGTTTGGGTGGTGAAAGACGATGGTGATGGGCTGGCGGAGGGTCAGGTGGTCGTGAGGCTGGGGGGTCATTGGGATTTCGGGGGACATGATCGGCGCCTGACCGGGTTGCCCCAGTCAAGCAGACCTGGGTGCCTTTCATTCCCACGCGTTACCCCTGTGTTGATCGTTTCTCATTAACCAAATATCTTACTAACCATGAATGATTTCACATTAAACAAATAAAACCATACGAGTGATTCATTAACAAGTTTGCAGTTTTTACAACGCCCGACATAACATAATGTATACATAATACTGGAGTCCCACAGTTTACATGTCTACAGAGCCTCTAGGATACAAAAAGAGAAATACAATACTTGCCGGTAACAAGGCTCCGGCTATACCTTACAAAACCAAAATGAAATCTAAACCGAAGTGGCATGAACCACACAAGGCCCCAAGGAAGAAAGGGGCTCACCAAAACGGGCAGTGGAAGGAGAAGGATACTACTGCCGATGAGCTGAAGTGCCTGCTACTGATCCACCTACAATTATAACACGAATGTAGCGTCCCCGGCAAAAGGGACGTCAGTACACTTGAATTGTACTGGTATGTATGGACAAACTTTGTCCCAAGTAAACTCAAGCCATTAAATTACATCAACAATTAATTAAGCCACCCAACCATGTTTCCACATTTTCCTCATTTCAAATAATTCTCACACAAAGCACTTTCTACGATCAACCAATTTAACAATAACCAATCAATCACGTAAAGCACAAGTAGTCAAACAAAGGGGCAATCGGTGCCCCACAGGTTGCAAACTCTCCTGCTGTCTCCTTTCACAATTTCACATTATTGATTTTTGTATCAATTTTCAATGGCGATTTCGATCGCTTTCCATCCTTATTGCCCCCGACCACCCTTATTACCTCGGCCACCCTTATCACCCCAACCCACACCTTATTTCCCCACGTTATGGCACGCAACACGACCCCGCCTTACAGTTGGAAACACAACAATTTCAAACAGCAGATAAGGTACTACACACAATTTCAACAAGTTCAAATAAGCAACTTACACATTGGTTCATGTTCTCAATTTCTTCTCAATTCAATATCACAACCATGTTACAATATTTTCACAATTCAAGTGTTTCATCTCTTTCCACAATAAACCAATTCTCAAGTGTTTCGTTTGTTTTCCACAAGGTGCCATATAGGCCATCATAGTCATTATTCACAATTCTTTTGCCAAATTAAACTCCCATTTTGCATCACTCATAGCTCGACAACAAACTTTGAATATCCAACAACAACATCAAGAATTTCACACAATTTGTCAATTTAACACGAAACAAACAACTTCACACATATAGGCGATTTCACAAGAATCAAAATTAGCCATACATACCTGGTGATGATTTTTCCTCCTACTTTATGCTTACCCAAGATATCCTACTCTTGCCAACCTTGTTCTTGAAGACTCTTACTTCTACTCACTTCTTTTTACTAGAAATCTAGTTCAATAATCATGCATGAGTGTAAAAATTCTATTTTCAAAAGCTATTATATGCAAACCTCTCTTTACCCAATTTAAAACTGAAAATCAAAGAAAATAGTTAGGGTTTTTACCTTGAAAAGATTGGGGAAGTTGAATCCTTGCCCTAGGATCCCTTGGAATTAAGTAGTTGGAACAATCTTTGAAGATGAAGAACTTCTCTCTCTAAAAACCCTCTCTTCTCTCTCTAATTTTGGTGAGATGATATGATAAAATGAAGAAGAAAGGTGTTATATTAAAGAAGAGATCGGGTCAAAATGTTACAAAAATCCGGGCCGGGGTCAAATATGCGGTCACTATGCGACCGCAGAATCAACATGCGGTCCGCAAAGTGACCGCAAAATGGCCTCAAAGTTATGCAGGTTCTGTTAAGGAATGCGGTCACTATGCGGACCGCATGTTGATTCTGCGGTCGCAAAAGTGCACCGCAGATTTGACATGCGATCGCATATCGACCGCACTTTTGACACGATTTTGGGCAACTCTCCGGAACGATTTGCGGCAAGAATGCGGTCCGCATGTCAGGTTTGCGGTCGCATTCTTGACCGCAGATTTGACATTTTTCTGGAAATTTTTATTCTCAACATTTTTGACTCTTAAATCACTACGCATTCCTAACACATTATTCAGACCATGACACCACAGCTACTAGGTTTTATGCACAAAAATTTTACGGGGCCTTACAAGAATATCCATGAGTTGGTTGTGTTGTTCTTTGAGGGTAGACCTTTGCCCAAATCAATAACACACACAAACTTAGAGAAAGTAAAAAGGGGGGGGGGGCTGTTTATGTCGGGGCGGGTCGGTTTTTTGGGTAATGGGAAGGTTTAAGGGGTGGTTTTGGATGGGTTGGGTCAAATTTGGTTTGGGCTTGGGAGAATTAAATTGGAGTTGGCCCAAATCTCTTCTTATTTCTTCTTTTTCTCTATTATTTTTTTACTTTCTAATAAACACAATTCTAAATGTACTACAAAATCAAATTAATATAAAAATACGAACTAACTTCTAATAATAATTATCACATATAATTAAATAACAATAAAAATACAATTTGGATATTAAATTCTAAAAATGCAAAAATACATATATTTGTGATTTATCATTTTTGTAAAATAAACTTAACTACTCATAATTGCAAAGTTAGAAGATAAAAATGTAAACACGACATATTGTTTTGTAATTTTGCTAATTTAAATACATATAATCACGCATATACAAATGCAAACAATTACTAAAAATAACACGAAAATTCACAAAAAATACACACCGTAAAGTAGACAATTTTTGTTTTGGTTTTTGTGGGAGTAATTCACGTTAGACAAAAATCACGTGCTCACAGCTGCCCCTCTTTGCGTGGAAACGCGAAGAGTTTTCGTGCAAAGAATAATGAGCAAATACGAGCGATTTTTGCCCGTTCGAGCACTCCGTTTGAAGCATTTTAAAAAGATCTTGACCGAGCTTTTGCTTCGAGAGGCCTCCTACATATCCTGGGCTAAACAGGAATCAGGTCAATGTAGTTCGGGAAGTTTTGGTAGCTGGGACTACCGTGGACTGACACTTTGTTGTTACTGTTGCTATCGTTGTTGCTGTTGCTGCTTACCGCTTACTGGCCTCCTTATTACACCAAAAAGAAATTAAAGATGAACTAGCTATGCTATCAACTATGAGTTACAAGATTCCTATCTGTGATTCTCTTGAAAACTTGATCTTGAGTCTTAGCTGATTTCGCTGTAGACCTCGATCTGAATCTTGATGCTTGTAAGCTGTACATGCTTGTTTATTCTTGTGATATTGAGTGAAATGGAATCGGCGGAGCTTGTGACTTCAATCAGATTCTGAGCAATCCACGCCTCTGTTTACTCCAATATTTGAACTCGTTTTCTTTTGGTTCTTTTCTTCTTTTCTTCATTCTGGATTGAGGTTCCACTCGTAGGTCATCTCAATCCTTGCGTCCCGAAGTCAAACCTACTTAGACAAAAAAACAAACAAACGAATAAAATTTTTCTGCCCCAGTTTCGCTAGGAAAATTTTGTGAGTCAGTTGTGACACAGAAAAATGATTAAAAAGACTCTTTTGGTATTGGTCAAGAGAACCTTGATTTTCGAAACCATAGTTTCACAAATAAACGTTCCACTACTTTCTGGCCGGGAGACCCTCGGTTTTCTGGCCGGGGTTTTGAAGAAATGGTTCCGTAGTTTTCTGACTGGGAGGTCCTCGGTTTTCTGACCGATATTTTTTGAAAGAAAAAGTTTCACGGCTTTCTGGTCGAAATTCAAAAACAATGTCTCACGGCTTTCTGGCCGGAGGACCCTCGTTTTTTTGGCCAGGGTTCTAAGAAGCGGCTCCGCAGTTTTCTGACTAGGATATCCTCGATTTTCTGACCGGGATTTTGAAGAAGAGTTTCACGACTTTCTGGCCGGAATTCAAAAGCAATGTTTCACTACTTTCTGGCCGGAAATATCAGACTAACATGACTTGATTTTTTTTTTCGTTTTCCTTTCCTTTATCCTTCATTTTTGGGTTTTTCTTTTAGGTGTTTTCCTTTTATTCATCAACAATGCATGAAAATAATGTTTTTGAAAAGAAACTTCCTTTTTGGGCGTTTTTCTTATTACACTGGGGATTTTGAAAGAAAGTTTTCACGGCTTTCTGACCGGAATTCAAAACAATGTTTCGCGGCTTTCTGGCCGGAAAGAACCTCGGTTTTCTTACCGGGGTCCAAACAGATATTGGACTAACATGATTTGATTCTCTTTTTGGGAGTTTTCACTTTCCTTTCTTTTATTCCCCCTTTTGGGTCTTCTTTTAGGCATTTTCCTTATACCCATCAACAAATGCATAAGATAAAGCTTTTGAAAAGAAATTTCCCCTTTTAGGCGTTTTCTTTGTTCCAGAGCCATTTTAATGCTTGCGTATTTCATTTCTTTGAGCTGTAACTTCTTTTTTCACGATTAAATAGACCTGCTTTTAACAAAAAACATTTTATTAGTTGAAAACGTTGTTGACTTTGTGGCCTTGATTATCTTCATTGCTTGATCTTTGCCCCATTTCTATTGAGAACTTTGCTACCGATTGTCTTTGGGGGTGACTTCTTTTCAAACTGACCTAGTTTAGCCTCGGGTTTCTATGACGATTTTCCTGTACGGGTTCTTATCTTTCTGTCTCATTCCGTTTCTCTTAAGACATTAACCTTTGATTTCCATTTCCTTTCTAATCATCCTTTCTTTTGGAAATAATCAATCATCATGATCAATCGGGAATTGTATCAATACACTACTGAGGTTGGGTCTTTCTTCTTTACTAGACGAATTCTGTATAATTGGTCCTATCACCTTTCTTTGTAATGATTTCAAGATTCAAAGTTAAAACGAAAGGGATGTGAAATAAAAATGAACAAAGAATGAAAAAATGAATCAAAATAGAAGTGTCCTTTTCGGGGAAAAAGAAAGACTTATCTGGGGTGTATGCTGACTTCAAACCGACATGACATGCTTCTTGAACTAGATGCATGATCGTCACAAACTCTCATTTCCTTCTGAACCAAAACGGGTCTATGTTTCCAAGCTAAGGAGCCGTGCCAAGACCTCTTGTGCTGACATACCCTTTTCGGTTGATAGCGCCCTTTTTACGGGTTTTCACCAATCGACCTCTCTTATTTCTCTTCTTACCATCGTCCGATAGCACTCTTTGCGAGTTTTTACTAACGGACTCTCTCTTTTTGTATTTCTCTACTTCCATCGTCTTACGGTTCCCAAAGGTTTTCACCAATAAGACTCTCTCATTTTATTTCTTGTCATTCCAAATGCTTCGGATCGCAACAATGATGTTTTCTCAGTTTCTATTTCTCCGTATCGATCTTGAAGGACTTGTGCTCGGTTTGGGTAACGAGAATTATGGACAAAATTACAACTTTGGAACCATCTCGACGGATCTAAACTGAATCGATATATCATCTACCCCAGTTTCAACTTTTGGGGAAATTAGGATTTTGGTTTTGGTGTGACTGAACCTCAGGGAGAGGTTGCCTACGTATCCTTTCGGAATCAAGTCAGAATGTAGTTCAGGTAACTTTGTTTTGTTTTGTTTTTGGTTTTCTTTTCTTTTTTCTTTTCTTTTGTTTTTTTTCTTTTTGAATTTGGTTTTGGATTCCAAAGAGGGTAGCCAAGAATGTAACCCGCTCAAAGGGTTTACAAAAAAGGGTTGGTAGTGTTTGGGTAGCGGGAATAAAAGCCTTCAATCATTTGGACTTGTAAGGACATCATCGAAGCAAACTTAGGCATAATACCTTTTGACAGCATCTGCATTCACAGCTGTCTCAAGATCATTTCCTTCCATATCTCCCAAGTATAATGCTCCTCTCGGCAGTATCTTCCTGATAATGTATGGCCCCTTCCAATTAGGAGCGAATTTTCCTTTTGCTTCCTGGTGATGTGGAAGAATGCGTCTTAAAACCAACTGACCTACTTCAAAATTTCTTGGTCGTACTTTCTTGTTGTAAGCACGAGCCATCCTTTGTTGGTACAACTGTCCATGACAGACTGCAGCCATTCGCTTTTCATCAATCAAAGTTAACTGCTCCAATCGAGTCTTAACCCATTCGCTATCTTCAATCTCTGCTTCAACAATCATCCGGAGTGAAGGAATTTCTACCTCTGCCGGTATCACAGCCTCGGTTCCATAGACTTGAAGGTATGGGGTTGCTCCTACCGATGTACGCACTGTAGTACGATATCCCAGTAAGGCGAAAGGTAATTGTTCATGCCATTGTCTAGAACTCTGGATTGTGTTTCTCAAAATCTTCTTAATGTTTTTGTTTGCTGCTTCAACGGCACCATTGGATTTGGGTCGATAAGGAGTGGAGTTCCTATGCGTTATTTTGAATTGCTCATATATTTCTTCCATCAAACGATTATTCAGGTTCGCAGCATTGTCTGTGATGATAGTTGCAGGTATACCAAAATGACAGATAAGATTCGAGTGTACAAAATCCACCACGGCTTTCTTGGTGACCGATATGAGGGTGACAGCCTTGACCCATTTTGTGAAGTAATCGATAGCGACCAGTATGAATCGGTGCCCATTCGAAGCTTTCGGCTCAGTCGGGCCTATGACATCCATTCCCCAAGCGACAAATGGCCACGGCGCCGACATAGGATGTAGCTCAGTTGGAGGTGCATGAATCAGATCTCCATGTACCTGACATTGATGGCATTTCTGGACAAAACTGAAGCAGTCTTTCTCCATAGTTATTCAATAATACCCAACTCGAAGGATTTTCTTGGCTAAGACATACCCATTCATATGAGGCCCGCACACTCCTGCGTGTACTTCGTGCATGATTCTTCCTGCTTCTTCGGCATCAACACACCTTAAGAGGTTAAGATCCGGGGTTCTTTTATACATGACCTCGCCGCTCAAAAAGAAACCACCTGCATGTCGCCTAATGGTCCTCTTTTGATCTCCAGTAGCATGTTCAGGGTATTCTTGTGTTTTCAAAAATCTCCCGATATCGTAGTACCATGGCTTGATGTTTGGTCCTTCTTTAATTGCATTGCAATAATCGTGTCTTTCCCTGATTTGGATTTCCAAAGAATCGATGTGGGCGTTGCCTGGATAAGCTAGCATTGAAGCTAGAGTGGCAAGTGCGTCATCCAGTTCATTGTGACATCGTGGGATGTACCTGAACTCTATCGATGCAAATCGCTTGCCAAGAATATTCACATGTTGTCGGTAAGGGAGGAGCTTAATGTCCCGAGTTTCCTATTCACCATGAGATTGTTTGATAATCAGATCTGAATCTCCCATGATCAACAAATGTTCAACACCCTGATCAATTACCATGTTCATACCCATGATGCAAGCTTCATACTCAGCCGTATTGTTTTTGCAAAAGAAATGGAGCCTAGCCGTAGCTGGGTAATGCTGACCGGCAGGAGAGATCAAGATTGCCCCAATCCCTACACATTTAGCGTTTACCGCTCCATCGAAGAACATTTTCCAAGAATGACTATCCTCCGAAACAACTTTTGTCATGTTTACCTCTTCATCAGGAAAGTAGGTATTCAATGGTTGATACTCTTCGTCGATCGGGTTTTCGGCCAAGTGATCTGCCTACGCTTGGGCCTTTATTGGCGTGTGAGTGACATAGACTATGTCAAACTCAGTGAGCAGGATTAGCCATTTTGCCAGTTTTCCGGTGGGCATCGATTTCTGGAATATATACTTCAAAGGATCCAATCGGGTAATGAGGTGAGTCGTATGAGCTTGGAGGTAGTGTCTCAATTTATGAGCGACCCAAGTTAGAGCACAACACGTTCTTTCCAGCAAAGTGTACTTGACCTCATAACTAGTGAACTTCTTGCTCAGGTAGTAGATTGCCTGCTCTTTCTTCCCCGTTACGTCACGTTGTCCGAGGACACGGCCAAAAGAGTTTTCCAATACTGTTAAATACAAGAAAAGAGGTCTCCCTGGCTCTGGCGGGACTAAGACCGGAGGGTTCGACAAATATTCTTTGATTTTGTCGAAAGCTTCTTGACATTCAGTTGTCCACTTGATTGCAGCGTCTTTCTTCAGCAACTTGAATATGGGCTCACATGTAGAAGTCAATTGGGCGATGAACCTACTGATGTAGTTTAGTCGGCCCAGAAGACTCATTACATCTTTCTTTGTTCTGGGGGGAGGTAAATCCCGGATGGATTTTATCTTTGTGGGATCTAATTCAATACCTCTTCTACTGACTATGAAACCTAAAAGTTTACCTGATGGGACTCCAAAAGCGCATTTGGCCGGATTCAACTTCAAATCGTACTTCCGCAACCTCTAAAAGAATTTCCTCAAGTCTCGCACATGATCGCCCTGGGTTCTGGATTTGATGATCACATCGTCCACGTATACCTCTATTTCCTGATGCATCATGTCATGGAAAATGGCTATCATAGCTCTCATGTATCTCACCCCGGCGTTTTTCAAACCAAATGGCATGACTCGGTAGCAGTAAGTGCCCCAAGGTGTGGTAAAAGCAATCTTCTCGGCATCCTCTTCATCCATCAACACTTGATGATATCCCGCATAACAATCCACAAATGATTGTATCTCATGTTTGGCACAATTATCAACGAGGATGTGGATGTTCGGTAAAGGAAAGTTATCTTTAGGACTTGCTTTATTTAGATCTCGGTAATCCACACATACTCGAGTTTTTCCGTCCTTCTTTGGCACAGGCACAACATTAGCCAGCCATGTGGTGTATTGTACCACTCGAATTGCCCCTGTTTTTAACTGTTTAGTGATTTATTTTTTGATTTTATCACTGATGTCAGTTTTGAACTTCCTTTGCTTCTGTTGCACTGGGTGACAGTCGGGGTAGATTGGCAACTTGTGCACCACTAGATCGGCTCCTAATCCTGGCATGTCATCGTAAGACCAAGCAAACACATCTTTAAATTCAAACAAGAGCTGGATTATTGCATCTTGAGTTTTCTCATCTGTGTGGATGCTTATCTTGGTCTCTCGGACCTCTTCAGCAGTTCCCAAATTAACTAGTTCAGTATCATTCAAGTTCGACTTAGGTTTATTCTCAAAATGTTCCAATTCTCAATTTATTTCCCTAAAAGCCTCCTCTTCATCGAATTCCGGTTCTTGGTTCATTATTTCCAGATTATGTGGCATGTTCAGATTTGAGCATGAAGTCCGCAAACATGTCATGTTATTCAAAGCCGCATTATTAGGACTAAAAAGAATTAATAAATAACAAAAAATTAGAAAGAGTGCAAAAATGATGAAATATTTATTTCATTTTCTTGGAATTTTCTGAAAGATAAACAAAGTTACATTGGGAAGACTGAAAATACAAGAAAACAAATAAAAACATCCAAGTTACGTCCTGAAGTAACTTGTGATGAAGAAAAAGTGACAGGACAAATCTACCAGAACTCCCGCCTGACTGGGAATGGTGTGGCCTTCTAATTTTGCAGTTAGGCTTCTGGGCCCACATACATCACCTCAGCGGTGCTTGTACCTTCTCCCAATTGAACCATGTTGACATCGTAAAGCATTTGCCTCATAGCCCCATAGATGTCTTCGATTTCCTCTGATGTGAAGACCTCATCTTCTTCTTCTTCACTGTATCTGGGTCGAACAAAAGTTTGGTACAAATGTGGCAATGGTCGTGGTAGAACCCATCCCTTTTCCTTTCTTTTATTGGCCCATTTCTCGTCTTCAAGGGTAGGGCGAAAGCCTACTCCAAAGAACTTTTCAGCTGTGGGCAAAGTTATTAGCTTTGATACTCCTTGCAAGGACTTTCCCAAACCTTTTCCTGGTTGGAAGCCGTGTTTGATCATTTATTTTGCCACCATGATGGAGGCATTAGACAAAAAGAGTTGGGGGCAAGGGTTTCCCTTCTTCGTGTTGGTCTGCCAATATAACCTCAAAAGCTTGATAAACGATGTGTTCGCTTCCTTTTTGCGCTTCTAAGCATGGGATGGATGGGTCCCGATAGATCGACTGCCTGTCCTCCCTGTGGACCACGATTTCTTGTCCCTTGTGTTCAAACATTAGCATTTGATGGAGGTTAGAGGGTACAGCCCCAGCTACATGAATCCATGGTCTTCCGAGAAGAAAGTTGTAGGAAGTGTCCATATCCAGAACTTGAAATGTCACTTCGAAATCTACCCGGGCCGATGGTCAGAATCACATCAATCTCCCCGACCGTGTCTCTCTTCACACCATCAAAGGCTCGCACGCATACGTTGTTGGGCTGAATTCTTTCAGCTCCAATTCCTATGCGGTCCAGAGTGGAAAGCGGGCATACGTCTACTCCTGAACCCTCATCTACCATGACTCTCTTCATATAGTAGCCTTCACATTTGACAGTCAAATGCAAAGCTTTGTTGTGGGCCGCCCTTTCCAGAGGCAAATCAGTCTTACTGAAAGAAATCTGATTGACTGCGAAGAACCTCTCCGCAATTCTTTCAAGTTGTTCAGACGAAATCTTAACAGGCATATATGCCTCATTCAAGGTTTTTAACAAAACCTTCTCATGTTCAGCGGACTTCATTAACAGGGACAACATGGATACCTACTCCGTGTATTTGCGTAGTTGGTCTATTACCTCATAGTCAGCCAACTGCATCTTTTGAAAAAAGACCTCTACTTCTTCTGCGCTTATAGGTTTATTGGATGGGAAACGCCTTTGTGTGGCATTATTTGTCTCCTGCATGTTCAAATACTTTTGCCCCAAGATGCTCCCAGATGATTCTCCTGCGACCTCTTTTCCTTTGCGTGTAACGAGTGTCCGTTGATAGATCCAAGGTACAGCGGATGGATCTGTCATGGGTTTTTGTTGCACACGTGCAATAACCATAGGTTCATCTGGTTGTAGCGGTTCAATTGGCTTTCGGGCCACGTAGGTTTCCTTTGGTACATACACCATTATTTCCCTCTTCCAATGAAACTTCTTGGGGGCTCCTATTGACAGGGTTCTTTCCACTCGGCCTCGCGGGAGGTAAAGAACTCCATTCTTCTGAGACGATGCCTTCATTTCGATCTTCTTTTCATATCCAGTCTTGGCAACTTCAATCTTTTTCCCCACTTTCTCTTGTTTTGGGGTAACATCATGTCACGCCCTAAATCGAGGAACATGACCGGCGCCTGACCGGGTAGCCCCAGTCAAGTGGACCTGGGTGCCTTTCATTCCCACGCGTTACCCCTGTGTTGATTGTTTCTCATTAACCAAATATCTTACTAACCATGAATGATTTCACAATAAACAAACAAAACCATACGAGTGATTCATTAACAAGTTTGCAGTTTTTACAACGCCCGACATAATATATACATTAGACTGGAATCCCACAGTTTACATGTCTACAGAGCCTCTAGTATACAAAAGGGAATACAATACTTGCCGGTAACAAGGCTCCGGCTATACCTTACAAAACCAAAATGGGATCTAAACAAAGGTGGAGTGAACCACATAGGGCCCCGAGGAAGAAAATGGCTCACCTAAACAGGCAGTGGAAGGTGAAGGATACTACTGTCGATGAGCTGAAGGGCCTGCTACTGATCCACCTACAATCATAACACGAATGTAGCGTCCCCGACAAAAGGGACGTCAGTACACTTGAATTGTACTGGTATGTATGGACAAACTTTGTCCCAAGTAAACTCAAGCCGTTAAACAAGAATCACGATGACAAGATAGCCAATAGATTACATCAAGAAATCAATTAAGCTAACTAACCATGTTTCCCTACCTTTTACTCATTTCAGATAAGCCTCAACACAAGCACGTTTAAGGTCAACAAATAGAACAACAACCAATCAACCACATAAATTGCAAGTAGTCAAACATAGGGGCAATCGGTGCCCCACAGGTTGCAAACTCTCCTGCTGTCTCCTTTCACAATTTCATATCAATGATTTTGTATCAATTTCATTTGCGATTTCGATCGCTTTCCATCCTTATTACCTCGTCCACCCTTATTACCTCGGCCACCCTTATCACCCCAACCCACACCTTATTTCTTCATGTTGCGGCGCGCAACCCGATCCCACCGTATAGTTTTCAAACACAACAATCACAAACAAGCAGATAAGGCACTACACACAATTACAACAAGTTCAAATAAGCAACTTACACATTGGTTCATGTTCTCACTTACTTCTCAAGCCAATATCACAACTAAGTTACAAGTGTTCCAAAATCGAGAATGTTCATACTATTATGTTCAACAACTTACCACACCTCAGGTGTTTCGTTTCTTTTCCACAAGGTACCACATATGCCATCATAACCATTATTCACAATTCTTTTACCAAATTCAACTCTCATTTATCTTTCGGCTCATATCTCATATTACATCACTCATAGTTCAACAACAACTTTGAATATCCAATAACAACATTAAGAATTTCACATAATTTGGCAATTTAACACGAACCAAACAAATTTCACACATATGGGCGATTTCACAAGAATCAAAATTAGCCATACATACCTGGTATCGAGTTTTCCTCCGTTAACTTCCTACTTTATGCTTACCCAAGCTATTCTAGCTTTGCCGGCCTTGTTTCACAGGTTCTTACGCCTATTCACTTCCTCTTTACTAACAATCAAGTTCAAATAACCATGCATGAGTGTAAAATCTCATTTTCAAAGCTATTATATGTAACCCTCTCCTTACCCATTTTAAAACTGAAAATTAGAGGAAATAGCTAGGGTTTTTACCTTCAAATGATTTGGGGAAGTGGGATCTTTGCCCTAGAATCCCTTGAACTAAGTAGTTGGAGCAATCTTTGTGGATGAAAGACTTCTCTCTCTAAAATCCCTCTCTTCTCTCTCTAATTTTAGTAAGGTGATATGATAAAATGAAAGAGAAAGGCGTTATTTTAAAGAAGAGGTCGGGTTGAAATTTATAAAATTTCTGGGCCGGGTCAATTCTGCGGTCGCATCTGCGATCGCAGAATCAACATGCGGTCCGCATAGTGACCGCGGAATTGCCTCAAAATTTACACAAGTTCCGTTACGGAATGCGACCAAAATGCGGTCCGCATTCTTGATCTGCGGTCGCATAGTGCACCGTAGATTTGACACTCAAAAACCTTTGAGAATTTATGCGGTAGATCTGCGGTCCGCAGATCCATTCTGCGATCGCATATCGACCGCATTCTCAACACCAATTTTTGCAAACCTACTGTTAAGCTCTGCGGCAAGAATGCGGTCCACATAGCAGATCTGCGGTCGCATTCCTGACCGAAGAATCGACACTTTTCTGGAAAAATTGACTCTTTACATATTTGAAATTTAAACCACTACCAAGGGTCCGAACCGCGGCGAGCTTGCTCGCCGCGAACAATTCTACGCATTCCTAACACATTATTCAGACCATGGCACCACAGCTACTAGGTTTCATGCACAAAAATTTTACGGGGCCTTACACATCAGGTCGTTTCTCCATGCCGGCGATGGAAATTATCGATTTTAAGGCCGGGTCAAATTCCTTATCTTCACAAATCATCCCAATTACTGGCCCGTTGTTGTGGGCTGGCAATGGGTTATTTGTCACATTCGGGACGTCTTCATCTGCGAAAACTATCCTCCCTTGATTGATTAGATCTTGCACCGCCTTCTTCAGAGTCCAACAATTGTCGGTGCTATGCCCCTCAACCCCTAAATGGTAGGCACAATATATTCCTCGTTGGTAGGCAGGAGAGTCCGGATTCAGCCTGTTCTGTGGAACGGGCTGCAATAGGTTCTCTTGCCTGAGTTTGGGAAAGAGAGTGGAATATGGCTCCCCAATTGGTGTAAAGTTCGTCTTGGGTGGCTCACGATGGCGGTGTTATTTGGTCGGGGGTTGTATTGGTTTAGGTAGGGAGGTTGGTTTCTTTGGAATGGAGGTGGATTTCTGTTGGTTGGTGGCTGCAGCCATGCAAAAAGGTTGAGCATTCATGACCGCGTAGGGTGGAGGCGGAGGAACACAGGTCATGCCGTGGTGTGAATAGTAATGCTGGGGGGCCCGTTTATAGAATACCTGCCTTAGGGCTCGATATCTTCTATCTTCTACTGCCGCCAAGATAGTTTCTTCTTTCTTTTTGCTCCTGGGCATCCCTCCAGACCCGCCTTGGATGGCTTCGGAGGTTGCTCGAATGGCTTTTTGGCTCAAAATTCTACCAGTTTTTAAGCCATTCTCCACCATCTCTCCAATCTTGATTGCTTCGGCGAAAGGTTTTCCGATCGCTGACATCATGTTTCGAAAATAGTCCGGCTCCTGAGCCTGGAGAAAGGTCGTTACCATTTTGATTTCATCCATGGGGGGTTGCACCCTAGACGCTTGTTCACGCCATCTGATGGCATATTCTCTGAAGCTCTCCGAGGGCTTCTTTTTCAAATTCTATAGAGAGTTCCTATCCGGTGCAATGTCGATGTTGTACTGGAATTGTTTAACAAAATCTCTGGCCAAATCGTCCCAAATGTGCCAACGAGATATGTCATGGTCCATGTACCATTCTGAGGCTATCCCAACCAGACTCTCTCCGAAATATGCCATTAGCAACTCTTCCTTGCCACCAGCACCTCGCAACTGATTGCAATACTTCTTGAGGTGAGCAATAGGATCGCCATGCCCATCATATTTTTCAAACTTCGGCGTTTTAAATCCTGATGGAAAATGTACATGTGGGAACATGCACAAATCGGCGTAAGAAACACTTTTCTGCCCGCTCAGACCTTACATGTTTTTTAAACTCTGCTCCAAGCTCCTCATTCTTTTTGTCATTTCATCCTGCTTGGGAGCTTATGGATTTTGGCTTGGTATGAACACATATTGAGGTGGCTGAGGACAGATATTGGCGGCAACCTGGGTAGGATCACGTGCAAGGGGTGGTGCCGGGAATGTAAAGGACGAGGAATCAAAGAAAGGAGTATGTGTGGCGGGATGCGCCGTGATTGGAACTAGCAAACCGACTGATGTTCTTGTGGATGTGTCCAATGCTGTCACTCGAGGATAGGAAGTGGAGGGCGATTCAGAGAGGGCTGCGACATTAGAATACCCAAACAGAGTAGGTGGGTAATCGGTGGGGGTATTAGAAATCCCACTTGATATAAGGAATAATTCGGGGAACCCAAGGATCAGACTTTGGGGCTCTTTCCCGTTATTCCAATCATCTAGCATCTCCAGCATGCGGCAGCGCAAAATCCTATTTTCCTCCACAGCTTCTGACTCAGTAGTTGGAACGGTTGTTATGGAGCTTTCTTCCGAAATGGGAATGGTTGGTAGAGGGATTTCTGAAGACATATTGGCACCTCTTTTCGACCTTGTGAAATAAGGATGGGTACTTTCGGGCTGCTGAACTCTTCCTTTGGATCTCGTGAAGTATGAATGTGATGCTAGATTACCACAAAATCAACCACTCTTTACTAAAACCTGGAGTTTGGCAAACAAACGGTTAGTCTGAAACAACATAACAGATAAGCAATCTCACGTTGGGTGCAATGCATTTATACAGTTGATTGTGTTGCTATATGTATTCGATTATGATGCGTCATTCCGGTTTGTACTTTCCTTGGCCTTCATCTTCTCCCTCTTTTTATCAAATTTTTTTTCTTTTCCCCTGTTTTTTCGTTTTTCGTTTCTCTTATTGATGGTCGTATATTATGTGGATTGCCTACGTATCATGTCCCCGCATGAACCAGACCGGGCATAGTTCGGAAACAAGAAACATAAGATACGAACGAAATATTTTTTCGAATTTTATTTCACAAATTTCAACTTGAAACACTTTGCAAAAGAACAACAATGGAGGAAAACTTTAAAAGGACAAACAGACTCTAAAAATGAAAAAATAACAGACTCTTCTAAGCATGTTCCAACGCTTTGAATCTTTGTGTCCGTGAGGCATTGTTTGGCCTTGCTGCAGTTCTTGGTGTGAGATCTCTCTGTAGACTCCCCAACTCTGCCATGACTTGGTGGACACATTCCATGATTGAAGAGAAGAGGGTGGACCGGGGTACTTGTTCGCATGTAAGACATCTTATAGTGATATAGTGCCCGATTTCCTTGATCCTGGCCCTGATCATATCTTTTTCTCTAAGCAATTGCCCTATGTGTCGGTTCTTTGCCCTCAATACTTGAGCGTTACCGGAGACTTGATCCAAAATCCTATCTATTCGCCTCTCCATTTGCGCCATTAAGTCGTGGCAGTGGTCTCTGTCTGCTTTGGCATCTCGGGCTTGCCTGAGAATTTGCTCTCTAAAAGCGGCATTTGCGTCTCTTAAATCAGTGGCGATCGCCCCATAATCTTTCTCTATCTGTTGTAGACGAAGTGCTTCTTGGTGGGATGCTCTTCATCATTTTGTCCTGATTGCAACCAAAGCCGCTTATGCCTTTTCCAAGTCTTCCTGGTGCTCAAAGGCCTTCCTTTCCAAGTCGTTTATAAGCATCTCATCATTTCGGCTTCTCATCGGCCTTTCTGCGGTTAATTGCATCTCCTGAATTTGAGTTTGGAGTGTTTCTCTTTCTTGCTCCCAGCCGACCCTTTCCTGATTGAAATTAGCCTGTTGTATGTCCATGGCAGCTTCCAGAATTCCCTTGTCCTCTTTTAAGGTGTTAATGCAAGATTGGAAATCTTGCGCCGTTTCACGTCTAGCCTCCCTAACTCTGGTTTCTATCTCTTTCTCCCAATCGACGGCATATTGTACCGACCTTTCTGCTCTTTGCTCGGGCATTGATTGGTTGTGGAACCACTCAAGATATGCGAAGCTCACTTCTCCTCGTTCTCGATCGGCAACCATTTCGTCGATGTCGGAGAGTTGACTACCGAACCACACATTTTGTGCATAAGTCTCTCTTGGGAGCTCCTCCGTCGTGAATTACCATGTGAATGATCGCATATCTTCAATCGAGGGCCTTTTTTGTTCTCTACCCAGCTGCCGCATGACATGTTGCAGGGAATATGGTTGGAAACCACTGAAACCCATTAGTATGTAGAATGGGCGATATGTTGACATGTGCATGATTTTAGCGGAAGGGAACCAATAATAATTCCAGGTGAATTGGTCTGCTTTCAAAGAGTTGAGAAGTTCTTGCCAAGTCCTTAAGTCATTTGGAAGGTTGCAACAGGCAGCTCTGTTCATATGACAATGAACGTAATTTAGCCAGTCCACGTTGAAGTCTATCACAATCAGGTGATGATAGAGATGCTCTACAAACCACATTTGTAATAAAATGTTGTAACCTTCAAAATAATCCTGTCCTTCTTGACACCGAGTTAAGGCCCGAAAGATGTCTTATAAGATCATAGGAAGAATAGTGTGTTCTCCGTTACTTTGTAAATATGAGACCACCGTAGCCAAACGGATTCTGATGTGTCTGCCACGTTCGGGAAAAGCCATGGTTCCCAGAAAAGCGATCATGAAGGCGTAGATTCTTAGATCTCCCCAGGTGTCATAATTCAACTGGTTAACAAATTCAGTGTTTGAGAATTTATCGAACCCTTTCTTATCACCAAATCTGTTATAGAGATACTCAAGTGGCACCCAACCATTATCCAAACAACCCATGGGAACTCGTCGGAGACATAACTTCTTCAAGAAATTATTCACACCCATTTGCCTAGGAGCTGCGAGTCTCTTTTTGTGCAAATCTTTCCCAAGCCCTGTGAGTCCGCCCATTTCTTCCAAAGTGGGCGTCATTTCGCAGTCTCAAAATCTGAAAACATTACTTGTTGAGTCCCAAAAACTCACTAAAGCTCTGATCACATTTTTATCCGGTTTTATCATCATGATGTCCGGAAGAAACTTGAGGTGCTTGTGAACTTGATTTCTTTCCCAAGCTGAAAAACTAACCCACCATTTACGGAGCCGATCTGGGGTTTTGTCCTAAACCATGAACATAGGTGGCATTTCGTCTCTCACCCTTTTCTGGCCGATTCGTTGCGAGGAAGTCATGCTGATCCAAGAAAAGATAAAAATAAAACTTAATAATTTTTCCCAAAAATTCTCTTTTTTTACTACTTTATAAAAAAATGAATCTTGTTAACACGGCCTTTCAGCACTTGAAGAAGATTTGAAGGCTGCATAACAGGATACCGGTGTGATGACTATGTTCCTTTTTTGCGAAATTAGTCCTTCGGAGCCCCTTTTGAAGCGTTTGGCTATTTTCGCCAAATTTCCTAACTCTTGACTAAGGACAAACCTCCTAATTTTAATAATTTTACTTTTTTTTAATTTTTTGAAAAAGCAGCATTAGTTGAGCCCAATATGGGTTGCCTACGTATCTCACGCTCGGTGAGAATCAAACTTGCGTAGTTCAAAAATAAAAGAACCAAATTATTTTAAGAAAAGAAAACAAACTATTTTTAACAGCATTTTTTCAAAACAAATTATTTTCAGAGAAACTAACTTACTTTTCATAAAATTAACAAAAACTATTGAATTTTTTTTGCGTTTTTCAACATTTAAAAGAAACTAATTTTCGTAAAATTAAGAAAATTTATTTGAAATTTTTTTTTTCAAAAAAAATGTTTTCAAAGAAACTAACTATTTAAAAATTAACAAAATTATTCGGAGATTTGTTTTTCCCAAAAAAAATTAAATTTTTTTTTTCAAAAAAAATATTTTCTAAGAAAAATAGACTATTTTCATAAAATTAATTGATGTTATACCCTCACAATTTCCACTTCTTACCCTCTCTCTTTTTTAATAACAAACCGGTCGGCATGTAAGATCGAAAGAAATGCACAAACAAAGATGCATCAAGTTGGTCTTTTGTTTCAGGTACACCTGTCCTAGACAGGCCCAACCCCTTTGTTGAGCCTCCTAAGTCAAATATGCACATGATGCAAATAGATGTTCTTATCGGGGATCCGACATAATGTTTTGTTATTCTAAGTCATCATCCTGTTGGAAAAAATGTCTAGACTAGTTTTAACTCGAGCGGACAACTCGAGCCGAGGAGTGTCAGTGCACCGGTAGCATGGCTTTCCGGCTTAATTGACAATACTCCCCGCCTAAACATGTGTGACTAGTAAAAATCCTTCACCGGGTGCCAAGCACCACAGCTATCTTGAGAAAACGGGCTATGTCCAGCAAATGCCCGATATTATATTTCAAAGAGACTTTAAAAGAGAAAAATGGGTATCGGCACAATTTATATACAATTCACAAAATATTAAAGCGGTAAAAGCAACATTTAGCACATTAAATACAAACATATAATAAAATCAAATAATAAATAAGCCAAATAAAATAATTATTCAAAGCTCGAATCTTAAACCCTGAACCAGTGGTTCTGGGTTTGTTTCCCCAGCAGAGTCGCCAGAGCTGTCACACCTCCTTTTTGGCGTGCCCTACCCCGAAGGGTATATGAGTAAGGGAGTTTTTCCAATTTAAGTGACAATATTCAAAATGGATTATTTATTTATTTCAGAGTCGCCACTTGGAATAAATTATGGTGTTCCAAGTCACCAATTTATTCAAATCCCGAATCGAGGAAATTTCAACTTTCCAAATGAAGTCTGCGAACCAGAAATTCTAAGTAAGGAATTCTGTTGACCCGAGGGAAGGTGTTAGGCACCCCCGAATCCCGTGGTTCTAGCACGGTCGCTTCAACTATTATAAATGGCTAAAAATATCTGATTTTTTACATGTTTATAAATTATATGCTCTAATTAAACTTCAAAACGCTTTTGATTGTCATCATGAATGTGAATGTCACTTAAAACAAAGAAAACAATATTTATCAGGCCTAAATTTAAACAAAAAGGAAAACTCTTCTAAATTGAAACCACGACTAGATTAGAAACTTAATTTTATATCCTAACATTTTTTAACATTGCGAGAGTCATAATCTATCGATGTTATTTACTAAACGGCATATCCCGAAGTCTAAGTATTTCGCTAAATGGCATATCCCGAAGTCTAAGTATTTTTTAAAATAATTAAATGATGGCCATGAGTTATTATTAGCTTTGAATGACGCCCTACAACTGTATAAAGTAAATTGAATCACCAGCCTTTTAGCAACTATTTTATTATTAAGAAAAATTGGTTACAATCTTTAATTCCTAGAACTAACTAAAACAACAACGAAAAATATTTCACAACACAAAATGAAGTCAGCTATACCCCATAAGATTTTCCTAGAATCGGCCAAATCCATATTCACATTTAGGGCCAAATGAACTAATGGTTAACGCTGAAATACATTTTTTCAAAAATTCAGATTCTACAAGGCTTTAATATCTCACCACTAAGCATTAGACTTGGATTCAATATTGAATAAATATTATTCCTAATTTGAAGGAAAGAACTACTATTATTGAGTTTTATTAATAGGCGAGTATAGCAATTAAAAGAAGATAAAATAAAAACTGCTCATTGTTCAAATGACCGTAACAATTCATTTATAATATGCAATATCATTCTTTAATTAATTAAAACATATTTAACTATATAAAGGGCTTATAAAAGGGGAAAACAAAAAAAATAAAAAAAAAATAAAGGTAACCGTAAATAACAAGGAAACTAATGCCACAAGAATGAACAAACCCACTTTCATCAGATTTCTATCATCAATGATTATCAAAATTTCATAAGCACAAGGTAATGCTAAAAATTAAGAAGCCTTGAAAATCAATATAATTCAATATCAAAATGTATCCAAACAAATTAACGAGACAAACATAATAACACATACAGTGATACAATATGAAACTTGTGTTGGTCTTAATTTTTAAGAAAAAAAACAATATGTAAATAACCAAGTCAAATTTTATTTCTTCACGCAAATAAACATATTCAAACACATCTTTTCCAGATCCATACTTCAAAGTGTATTCAACTGATCTCCATGATGCTAGATAAATACCTGGAAATTGTCAATGATAGAAAGTAAGAAAATCAGTAGCAATAACAACGAAAATAGCTCAGCAAATAACATCAATTGCAAATCCCATTATGTAATTGCAAGGTAACGGGGTGGTAATTCCCGTAACGACAGGCCGGGTCGTTACAAAACGAGAATGAAATCAAACTGCAATAGTAGTTTAAAACTAAACAAAGACTTTAAGGCCAGCTAAACAGCAACTTTTTTAACCAAAAACTTTTAATCAATATCTCTTAAAATCTGTTTTTTTTAATGTGTGTCCGTTTTCTTTTTTCTTTCAAAGGCTAAGTACCCTTCTTATAGACTAGAAAACAGAACGATGTCACAATCAGTAAACCCCCTAATTGCTGTCCAATTTCAAACCTTAAAGTCCAACTAGCACCTCCCTTTTCAACCCTACCAATATCTACCCCTTAATTAATATTAAAAGTACCCCCTACTCAAAAAACTAGCCAACTCCTAATAACAGCCCTCTACTGACTGTTTAACTAACTGCTCAATTACCCTACAAGAGCTAATAACAGCCATCTATTTTTAATCAAATGTATAACAACTAATAACCAATTCACTGGCTAAAAATCAGAAAAATCAATCAACAAAAATAGGGCAAATTATTTTAAATCACTGTTAACAGTGTTTACAAACTGATCGCCAGCATTTAATAAGACAGTTAGTTTAAAATTGCTTAATCTCTCGGCCAACTTAAACTCTCGGCCAAAAAATAGTTCAAGATTCTAAGTTAGCTATTCGACGAATTTATCGAATCGAATTCCTATCTTATATCACCAAGCAATAAAGAACGAACAAATCGACCAAATAAGCGGTCCCAACTAGATGAGGAAAAACAGAAAAATTGAAAATATCTGAAGCAATCAACAACAAACGAAAACTACAAAACAAATAAACTAAACCGACGAGCAAATAAGAACAGAAACAGAAACGAAATACCTCGAAACAGGAAAAATCGGAATCAGCAGACTTGGACTCGAATAATTTGAACATTTTGAGGCAAACAGGCTGTAATCGAGTGTTCTCGAATGAGAACAAGTCGACTACAACCTATTAGAACCACAAAATCTCTAAACGAGCTAAAAATTCTGTTTTATGGCTCTTGAAACTCGATCTTTTGGGTTCGAATGCTTCTGGTTGGACGGGCGGAAGGGAGATGATGTAGCAGGACATGGTTAAACCCCGGCGGTCGTATGGTAGTGGTGGCTTTGGGCGATCGCCGGTGACTGGCGGTTGAAGACGCAGCGGCGGCGGCGCGGGGCTGTTTGGTTGTTGCTGGTTCGCGGATAGTGGTTGCTGGGTTCGTGGATGGTGGTTGTTGGTCGTTTGGGTGGGGCGGCGGCCGGCTATTAACAGATGAAGAGAAAAGGGTGGGGGCTTGGGGTCTTTGGAGAAGAGGGGTTTTTAGGGTTAGAGAAAGATGAAAATTAAAAAAATGAGAAAGAAAAAGGGGGGGGGGGGCTGTTATGTCGGGGCGGGTCAGATTTTTGGGTATTGGGCAGGTTTAAGGGGTGGTTTTGGATGGGTTGGGGCAAATTTGGTTTGGGCTTGGGAGAACTAAATTGGAGTTGGCCCAAATCTCTTCTTATTTCTTCTCTTTCTCTATTATTATTTTTTAATTTCTAATCAACAAAATTCTAAATGTACTACAAAATCAAATTAATTTATAAAAATACTAACTAACTTCTAATAATAATTATCACATATAATTAAATAACAATTAAAATACAATTTGGATATTAAATGCTAAAAAATGCAAAAATACATAATTTTGTGATTTTTATAGAATAAAATTAACTACTCCTAATTGCAAAGTTAGATAAAAAAATGTAAACACGACATATTTTTTTGTATTTTTACTAATTTAAACACATATAATCACGCATATACAAATGCAAACAATTACCAAAAATAACACGAAAATTCACAAAAATACACACCGTACAAATCTATATTTTTTGTTTTGGTTTTTGTGGAAGTAATTCACGTTAGACAAAAATCACGTGCTCACAACATGTACATACATTTACTCTCTTGTCCCCTCCTCTCCCCCGGCCACAAAATCACAACAACAAAATAAGAATACATCATAACTACTACCACCATGTTCGATGCAATCACCCTGGTCGCCACCGCCTCCCGGTTCGTCATCGCCATCCGATCCCTCACCACTCTCACCACCACCCTCGGCTCGAAATAACAAAGAAATTCAGGACCGCGTACCTAATTGATTCACAATTGGGCCCGGGGAATCAGTGTTATACATGTAGCTTCCCGGGCGACCCTAACCAGATGGCGTTGATCCTCAACCTCTGCCTCGGTAGCCCTTCCAACGGCGTGCAACTCTCCAAAAACTGTCATACTATCCTCGGCATACACCCACATGTTGTGAGCCTCACTATACACATCGCCAGACGGTCCAGTCACTGTCACCTGCTTGAGATCATCAAATTCAGCTGCCTTGGCTTTGAGCTCGGCAGTTAAGGTATCAACTTTGGCATGCAATTCAGTGGCCTCCGCCATCTCCCCACGGCCGATCTCCAGCTCATCCTCCTTCGATCGAAGGAGATTCTCCAGCTCAGTATTTCGAGCCACGGTAGCTATTAGATCTACAGCTTTCTGCTTCAACTGAGCCACGCGCTCTCGCAGTCGACCTTCCAACTGCTCCAAACCCTCACGAAATATGCGAAACTACGGGTCTTGGGCATAGATATACGCTAATGTTTGGTGCTTTGTTCGGCACTCTCAGTACTTCCTTATTGCCCTCTTGAGGGTAGCAGCCTTCCTCTAAGCGCGCCGGCCTCTCTCCACTTCCAAAATGAGGGTATGGAAAAAGGAACACAACCAAAGTGAGCGAAAGCCTAAAGTCCTACACTAAGTAACAAAATATAACAACAAAGCATACCTGCAAAGTTGCACCGGTGACACCTCGGGATAAGTCTGTGTTGCTGACATCTTCTAAAGTATCAATCTTGGCAGCCGCACGCTTTCGCTATCCTTCAATAGGTTATATCCCGTTTTGACCACAATCCGATAATTAGGCCCCACCGCCGCCATTCCAACTCGAGCATGATCCTATTACGGCATGTCCGCGGCCGTGGGAACCCGCTCAGAATCCACTCTTCCATCGCCAGCAGCCGCCTCATCAGCATCCGGTATGTCTCCTCCTTCGACTATCAAGGTGGCAGTATCGGGTACGAACCCCCTCAGAAGGGCCACCCTCTCTGAGCGATGGCATCGCCCATAAAGACCAATATCGATTTAGGACGGCGGGTAACCGCCTTTTTGTGCTCCACGGCTATGACTTTCGAAGAAGCAGTTGGCCCCTCTTCCGCTCCGTCGGCTCTTCAGCTTCGGAAGCCTCCTCTTTGACACGAGGAGATGGAGGCAAAGGAGTCGCCTCGTTCACAAATTCGACTACCAGCTCTACCTCAGGCCGAGTAGCCTCAAAAATGTCATCGCCAGAGGGTTCCCAGGTTGTATTTCTGCCCTCGAACCGAGTAGCTTCCGCAACCATCCTCAGTAGAGATCTCTACGGTCGCATGCTCGCCCTTGGGCTGAGTGACTTTAAGAACATCCTAATCTAAATGCTCATAAGATACATATTCGTAATCAAAGTCCACCAATCGAGGGAGTTGTAGCGTTGCATCTTCTCCTCCTTCAAGGGGCATTCCGGACTGCTAAAACATTAACCAAAGAAAGGTAGGTCAATAGATGATGCCAGAAAATAAAATCTCCAAACCGAAAAGTTGGTACAGTACTTGGAAGGCCGTCTTTCGTGATAAATGCTGCCCACGTCCAGTACTCCTCCGCGCCTCTCTCCACTCACGACCTTATATCTGGCACAGGTCGGGGCGGAGAAACCCTAGCTACAAAAATAGAAAAGCAATAAAGGTCACGAAGATTTAACCGGCATAAGCAATGGTAAGCGTTAAGTGCATAAAAAGACACTCACGTTCGAGATTGCATACTTCTAGGAACCCTTCCAGGACCGTCACCAAATCCGAAGTTAGGATAAAAAAAAGTTTTAGCCAAAAACGACATTTGGGCTTGTCGTCCGTTTCGACAACCAAACCTTTTGCACCACGGTTATTTAGCTGTAACATCGTCCCCCTCATAAAATCGGGACTAAACAGTTGTAGCAGATGGTGTATGGTAACGTCAAGTCTGGCTCGCTCAGCATAAGTGGTCCGTATTCGACATATCTTTCACGTATACGAAGTGAGCTGGGCCGGACACACGTTGTAAAACCAGCAGAGCTCCTCCGCCAAAGGGTATATTGGAAGACTACACCCAATCAAAAAGGGGTATTCATAAAAAACAAAAAATCCCGGTCTGTGCACGTTAACGAAATCCCCTCTGGCCACCCTCATATCCACTGTGTCCCGAACCTGGCAGGACCCATGCAAATTATCCAAGTGTGAGCCAGAAAACATAGACAGACTCCATGCAGGAGTTATGCACCGTGAGGGAAAATCTCTTCGAGCATGCAGCTCTCGGGGAAGAACATTATCTATGGAAAGGGGAACAAGAGGCCTTTGAGCTCTTTTCCCACCATCCGAAGATGGTGGAACCCCAGAAGGAGGCTCGTCTCCATTTCCTTCACGTTGTCGACCACGTCTTGCCATAATCAGTATTTGACCAATGAATAAATATGTCGACGGATGGGGAAATTAACTTTGAAGAATACTCGAATGGTTCAAATGCAAAAGTTACTAAAAACACTAGTGAAAGATGAAGATATGAAGAGAAGGTTTCGAATAGGTGAGTGTCAGAGAAAGGGGCGGGAAACCGAAACGTCAAATCGCCTCCTGACCTGCCTTGGGAGCAGTTGTAATTATGACACATGCCACCAGTGACGTCAGTTCAAAAAGCAAGCCACGTGCCAATGCATTAACGACGCCACGACGGATCAACTTTTCCACCCATTGCATACGTACGTCGAGTACGTCTCCAACGGGCGGAGGGACTAACTGTATGGGGCCAAATAGGATTCAACTGTTAGGGACCGAGTGCACTTCTCCCCACACCCATGTAACATCGAGGGTACGACCCTCCCTCACGTTTTTCACAGCAAGGGCGTGGCGTCGACGTGTATATGCAGACGTCCCTCTTCCAGGGGTGTGGGCGACCCCTCGACGAATTGTAATTTTAGTGAGAAAACCTCACCTCTATATAAATGGGGGTTTTCTCTGTTGTAAAGAATCATGTGTTATTCTGTAATAATACAACTTCTATCATTCTCTCTTTATCATTCTCTCTCTACTATCCTCTCAATTGTGATCATCGGTTATATTCACAACTTCTTTATTTTTGTTAACATCCACAATACTATAACGATATTTATTGTACTTTGGGGTAAATTATATTTGATCACCATTTACCCTTTTCAACATTTTTTATTGTCTATTGGGGATTGGGGCGTAATTTTCTAAAACGACCTGTCGGATCGTTACAGTTGAGGATGTTCGTCATGTATCCATAGTGATGCCTATGTGACCATACTATTTTATAATTATCAGATTATAAAATATAATGGTACACTGATCATTCAATGTACGCATCACTAGATTATTTTTGTAGATGACTTATTAAAGTGAAACGGAAACTTTACATAACTACTAAAAAAATTAAATGCACTCGGACTATACGTTACATATTTCTAACATCTATTTAATGAATCCTTTGATTATTTAACATAAACATGATTAAACTTTATAAACTAGAGCCAATCCATTGCATAGGTCAATTTTCGTCGATCGTAGCAATTTGACGATATATAGTGTAAACCTTCTTCCAAATTCTTTTTTCTTTTAAAAGTGTTTGCAAGTTTCTTGCTGTCATTTATAGTTTCATAGGGACGGAGCGAGGATTTGAAATTTATAAGTTTTGAATTCGTTACGTAATTTATATGTCGTCTTAGTTAACAGGTTCACAATATTTTATACACCCTCCGTTTTAATTTATGTGAACTCATTTGACTTGGCACGAAGTTTAAGAAAAGAGAGAGACTTTTGATCTTGTGGTCTTAAATAAGGCATATATATTATGTGTGACTATAAATCTTTGTGTAAAGGTAAATTGATCCAAATAAGAAAAAGAATAATTCTTTTTCGCACGGATTAAAAAGGAAATATGTTCATACTAATTTTTTTAGTATAAAATAGTATTTAAGAAAAAGTTACCCGTGCGACCAAACCTACAAACTAGCTCCACTTCTATAGGTTCCCTATTATTTATTCAACATGTGAAAATGTTTTTATTTGTTTTAGGAGTAAATGCTAGTAAATGAAAATCTTCCTGTATATGTATTAATTATTATTATTATTATTATTATTATTATTATTATCATTCAAATAACGTCCTTCCGTTATGCCATTAGAATCTTCAAATTAATATTTTTTATGTCAATATTTTTTATTACTTTTAATAATTGTTTTTTAATGTTAAATGTAACTTTTTCCCCACAGGAAAATACACTCGGAAAGATGTCTTGTAAGCGAATTATAGTGCTATTGCAAATATTCGTTTTAGTCTCAGTATTATTTCCTAAAGAGTTGATAAATTGTAAAACTCCTAAAGCAATAAGGGAATTAGCTTGTTATCTAGAGTGCGTGGACAACTACATGAATTTCTACGACGCAGAGACTCTTAATCAAAGCATCATTGAGGAGAAATGCAAAAGAGGTGAATTTTTGTATCCATGTTCACCAGATCCTGATGCTTAGTATTTCCTTTTATCAAATAAATAAATAAATAAATCAGCCTCCTATTATGTAAAATTATGTACTGATATTGATACATTCTGGACTGTTTCATTTAAGAATTTATTTCAATATACACCCATCCATTGTTCCCTCTGTATCAATTTTGATGACAATTTGGCATATCGGAAGTCAATTTAATTAAGATTTGAAGCTAAACTAAATTACTTCAATTCAACATTTTAAAATTAAAGTTTAGATATACTATTAGTTGCAATTTTTTTCATGTTAATTTGTTAAAAAAAGTATATTTTAATATGTTGGTGAAACTTCACGCATTGCCGATAAGCAAAATATGTGATATGTTTTCAATATTTTTGCCTTGTGTTTTGATAATCTAACAAACTTAATGTCAAGAACTAGATAGGGAACCTGACTCACTTGGATTACATTGAATTTAACGGATTCCAACCAACTGTGAACTGCTATAGCCTCAAGAGTTAGGAAACTAAACAAGGACCTCCTACCCTTGTGGTTCCCTCATAAAAGTACAAAGTCAATTGGACACAACTGGAAATAAAGTGACTGCATACACTGTTTCTGCCGCACTGCACTGTTTTTAGCGCTCACTCATTCCCTAACCAACTAAAGTGCTCACATGATTTCAAATGGTGTGACCAGAGTGTACCAAAATTAGTTTACATTGAAACATTACTTTAATGTTTCAGTTTCTCATTCAAGCTTGAAAAAATAGAGATATCAATTCTCACGAGCTTGAAGAACAAAGTTGAACGTAACTACGGACCAGTTCCTAAAATTAGCATGTTGTTGTCCTAGTTGAGTTATAACTTTGTGATTGTACTTATCGTATCTCCTAAATTTTTAAGCTAGAAGCGTTGATTAGACATCCTTTTGTAAATCCGTAAACTCCTTGAGTTTACATTGTGACTAGGTTTAGTCATAAGCAAAAGCCTTTGTAACTATAGAGTGACAAAGTGGCTTGTGGTGAGAGAATCACAAGTTAGTTAAAGCCTTTGTAACTAGAAAAGTAATAGAGTGGCTTGTGGTGAGAGCATCACAAGTTAGTTGAAGTCTCTATAATAAGGTTATTGCAAAGTGGCTTGTAATAGTAAGATTGCAAGCTACTGAAGTTAAAAGTCTATAGGTGTAGGTCGTGGTTTTTTTATCCCCTTGTGTGGATGTTTCCACGTAAAAATGCTATGCCTTATTTAAGTACTATTTTATTAACATTCTCAGTAGAATCTCATAGAGGATTAAAAATATACTAGTTGGTGGACTCATACAAACTAATAGTTTATATCAGAGCGGGTTCCTCCTATCAGGCTAACACCTAGGAAGGATCCTCATGGCTGCTCCACCAAATTTTCAAGAACGTCAATCCATACCGACCACCTAGGTTCATTGGACAATACTATGGGTGGTGAAAAACAAGAATGCATGATTTTATCATGGATAAGGATTCTGATTTATGAGATATCATTTGCGATGGTCCTTATGTTTCAACCAAGGTACTGGAAGAACCATTCTTAATGGCAAAAACTAGTAAAGAGTACACAGAAGTAGACAAGAAAGTTGTGGAGAAGAATTTTTGTGCCAAGAATATTCTAGTATATAGAATAAGACCTGAAGAGTACAATAGAATCTCCACATGCGACACTGCCAAGGATATATGGGAAGCTTTGCAAATAGCTCATGAGGGAACCACACAAGTAAAATAGTCTAAGACTGATATGCTCACCACCGAGTATCATGAACTCTTTAAAATGAGGAATTATGAATCCATTCAAGATATGCACACAATATTCACGTCCATTATAAATGAGTTACTCTCACTTGGTGAAACAATTCCTAGAAACAATCTAGTGAGAAAAATCCTCAGCATTCTGCCTAGATCTTGGGAAAGCAAAGTGAATGCTATTACTGAATCAAAGGACTTACATGAGCTGACCATAGAAGAGCTGATTGGAAATATAAAGATGTACAAGTTAAAAAAAAAGATAGACAGTGAAAGAAGAGTGCAGAATAAGGAAAGAAAGCTGGCACTTAAAGCTAATAACAATGATTCAAGCGAGGAAGACAGTGACATGGCTTACTTAACCAAAAGATTTCAGAAGATGGTCAAAAGAAATGGAGAAATACAAAAAAGGGACAGCTCTAAAAGATCAAACGACTATGATCTTTGTTACAAGTGTGAAAAGCCTGCACACTTCATGACAGACTGTCCAATCTTGAAGAAAGAATTCTCCAAAAACTACCATGAGATATAACTAAGACAAACCCGATATCTTTCAAGAACTTCAAGAGAAAAAGATCCGCTGACAACATGATGAGACAGGCTCTTGCAGTATGGAGGGATTCATCTAGTGAGAAAGAAGATAAATGTCACGCCCCAAAATCCGAGGAGCGCGACCGGCGCTCAACCAGAGGACCACAGTCAAGCGGACCTGGAATTATCTTTCCATTCCATGCGTTACCCCGTAATTTCCAATATACATTATCCTTTTTAAAAAGAAATTTAAGACCTAAGCATAAACTTACCACTTGAATTCATTTCTTCCTTTTATCAATTCCAACATTTGATACCAATTACTTACAAAAATACATACAATATTTACCAACGTGGACCGCGATTCCGAACCGTACAGTTACTACCCAAAATACTTTTATACACCACCCACATTGTGTCTACGGGGCCTCTATGAATACTAGAAACTCAACCAATACTTGCTGGCGACAAGGCCCCAGCTATATCTTACAATACACAATAACTCAAAAGAAGGTGGCATGAACCACACATGACCCCAAGAGGAAGTGGGGCTCACCAATGCAACCGATGGAGAGTGAAAGAGTGCTACTGCCGGTGGACTGGAATACCTGCTATAGAACCACCTACAATCATAACACGAATGTAGCGCCCCCGACAAAAGGGACTTATGTATGAACAAAATTTGTCCCAAGTAAACTCAAGCCATAAACAAATAAGTCATGATAATAAAACAACCAACAGATACACCAAGAAATAACGAAGCGAGCCAATCACGTTCCCACACTTACTTTGTTTCAAGTAGTCCTCAACCCATATACAAATAGAGATCAACAAAGAAAGCAACAACCAAACACACACGGAAAGCACAATCAAGTCAAACAAAGGGACAATCAGTGCCCCACAGGTTGCAAACTCTCCTGCTGTCTCATTTCACAATATCTCACAATTTCACATCAATGATTTCATATCAATTTCAATGGCGATTTCGATCACTTTCCACCCTTATTACCTCGGCCACCCTTATTACCTCGGCTACCCTTATCACCCCAACCCACACCTTATTACTTTGTGTTGCGGCGCGGAATCCGATCTCACCGTACATTTACAATTCACAACAACAACAAGGAAAAATTCACAAAGATCACAACAACGACAATAAGCAATTCACAAAGATCACAACAACATTCCTTTAAGGGGTAGCAACAATGATTCACAAGTTTATTTTCGTCAGATTCCACAATTCACAAATGTTTCATCTTACAACAATACTTGCCACAAGCCATAGATGTTAAGACATAGATGTTAATATCACCATTTTTCTAGTTGCATTTCTTACCATTTCCATACGTCATTTACTTCCTCAGCCAATACCACGTATCATAATCACAATCAAGCAAATCACACAATTTCACAATTTTACCCACGTGGATGTCACATACCACACATTTGAACACCAACAAGGCAATTTTACCAGGTTAAAGTTAGCCATGCATACCTCGTTTAAGCTTTCCTTAAGTTACTACGACGTTTCAAAAATTCTAGCAATCCCAACCTCTTGAAACATAGCAAAATTAAACACAATTTAGGAAGACATTCATGGTTTCAGCTCCTTGCAGCATTTTATCAAACACTAGTTGGGCGTCTGGATTTTGAATACTCTTTTACAAGATTTTCGTTATTCCAAAACCCAATCATTACCTATTTATGTTCATCAATCTTCCCACAACTCTATTTGCACATGCATGCCTAAATAATACTACTATACCAAGAATCATACCTCAATGACCCATCTCACAACTTCTACAATACCAACATAACCTAGGTTAGGCACCTATGGCTCCCAATCACCCTCCCATGAGTTCTAATGTATGTATCTTACATGAATAATCACCATAGAGTAGTTAGAGATGATAGACATACCTCTTGTAGTAAGAATTTTAAGAATCCCCACTTGTGGTGTTCTTGAAGAATTCAAGGATTTGAAGGAAAATCTAAGGATTTTGAAGATAAATCCTTGTTAGTATAAGTGTTTAAGGGGTAGAAATTACTCAAAGTACTCTAAAAACCTTACCTTAGATCATAGGGATGAAGAATGGGATGAAACCCCATTGAGAGAGCAAGCCATAACCCAAAAAATGAGTTGGGAACACTCTAGACCAGTCTTGGGGTATTAAAACTTTCCAGGTGCACAGTCTTTGCACGTTACTTCGCGTGTTTTGCTGAGTATACTGCCTCAGACTCGCAAAGTATGCACGAAGTAAAGTTCGCGCACGTTTTCGCGCATGTGATACCTTACGAGTAAAATGATCATAACGTTCTGTATACACCTCCAAATGATGAACGGTCTGTTGCATTGGAAATTAGACTCAAAGGCCTTTAATTTGATAGGTTGATCCTCACACAACTCCTTATATAACAGGAGATATGATCGTTCAAAGTGAGGTCTTGTGCACACTTATTTACAATTTCGTCAATTATGAAATTTTTCAACTTCAAAAGTTCTCGTTAACCATGCGAAATCACCCCGAGGCCCCCGGGACCTCAATCAGAAATACCAACAACTCCTAAAACATCATGTAAACTTACTTCAATTATCAAAACATGTCAAACAATTCTAAAACCATTAAAATATATCGGATTCAAGCCTAGTTTATCGAATTCTTCCAAAACTCACATACGATCCGAAACCCAACCAAACGATGTCCAATCACTAGCCTTCCTTATGTAACTTCAGTTTGTTCACATCATGAAATATATCAATAGCCACGAATTTGGCTAACTCCAAATTTCCGAAACTTTCGTAAGAGTTTCCTTTGTAATTAGGCCTATCTACCTATCAGAGAGCCCCCAAAACATATTTCCAAGAACCATTACACATTTTATGTTATCCCTACAACTCGAATACAATTCATTACCTCAATAACATGTAATTCATACACTTTAAAAAACTTACACGTAGTTTATTCTTTTTATATCATAATTTGCACCTGGTTCAATCAAGGTCATTTAATTTCCACACAACTGAGTCATTTCAACGAGCCCTGTACAATCCAGTCACTTTAACATGCCATAAATGCTTCAATTAACCATTACCAATCTACTCTATCATTAATCATTTACCTACCACATAAGTTTCACGAAATTTTCATTTACTTCAAGGGTTGCACATTACCCAAATAGCGACAACATTTGCAATCTGGCAGATATTGGGAAGTTACCGCAATAAGGCAATTTCTGGAAAATGGGGTGCCTTTGCACAAATCTGAACACTACCTAAAATTGCTTAAAGATAACCATTAGCCTAATCACTACTAGACTTGTTCGATCAACTGGGTATATTTCCCTTTCATTTGTTTTTCTGCTTCCCACATGGCTTCTTCGACTTGTTGACTTCGCCACAATACTTTAACTAAAGCAATTTCCTTGTTCCTCAATTTTTGGACTTGCCCATCAAGAATAGCAACCGGACCCTCTTCATATGATAAGTGTTCACTCACCTCAATAGTCTCAAATGGCATGATGGAAGATGGATCTCCAACCACTTTCTTTAACATAGACACATAGAACATCGGGTGTACTAATGACATTTCAGGGGTAATTCCAGCCTATAAGCCACCTGCCCTATTATTTGATCAACTCGATACGGACCAACATATCTAGGAATCAACTTACCTTTCTTACCAAATCGCATGACTCCCTTCATAGGAGATACCCTCAAGAATACCCAATCGTCAACTTGAAATTCCAAGTCTCTTCGACGAACGTCCGCATAGGATTTCTGTCGACTTTGAGCAGTCTTCATCCTTTCCTGAATGACTTTAACGAAGTGAGATGATTTGGTGAGTCAATCCACTATCACCCAAATTGAGTCAAATTTGCGCTGAGTGCAAGGTAACCCTACCATGAAATCCATGTTGATCATCTCTCATTTCCACATTGGTATTTCCATCACCTGAGTTAACCCATCAGGCCGTTGATGCTCAGCTTTACTTGCTAACAATTCAGACATTTAGATACAAAGTCCGCCACACCCCTATTCATACCATTGCACTAATAAATTTCTTGAGATCATGATACATTTTTGTAGAACCTGGGTGCACGGAATATCTAGAACTATGAGCCTCCGCCATTACCCTCTCCCGAAGCTTATCCACATCCAGAACACATATCGTTCCTTGACATCACAATACACCATCCTCGTCGTCGAGTGAAAATGCCGAAGTCTTGTTGTTCAAAACTGATTCCTTTATTTGAGCCATTGTTGGGTCAATAAACTGCTTTTCCTTGACTTCCACTACAAGTGATGATTCTGCTCCATTATACACCCTAACTTTCCCCTCGTCTGAGGTTGAAATACAAGCCCCCATACTGGATAATTGATAAACCTCCCAAGCCAAAGGCCTCTGATCCGCTCCCAAATGAGCCAAACTACCCATAGACTTCCAACTGAGAGTGTCGGCCACCACATTCGCCTTCCCTAGATGGTACAAAATGTTCATATCATAATCCTTGAGCAATTCTAACCACCGTCATTGCCTTAAGTTCAAATCCTTCTGCTTGAAAAATTATCATAGACTCTTATGGTCTGAGAACACATCCACATGGACCCCATAAAGATAATGCCTCCATATTTTCAAAACGAACACAACTGCCGTAAGCTCCAAATCATGTGTCGGATAATTCTTCTCGTGATTCTTGAGTTGTCTCGAAGCATACGCTATAACCTTCCCGTGATGCATCAACACACACCCCAAACCAACCCTAGAGGCATAAACTATCACCTTAACACTTTACATCATTAGTGGAACATCTTTATCATATTCCTCTTACATAAGACCTTCCACGAATTGAGTTCTACTATAATTTCCCTAATATGGTTACAATCTCATGTGAATAATTGCTACTAACTCTTCAAAATTCTCAACAAAAGATATTACTGAATGAGTTTTCTCATATGACCTGCTGTCTCAAATGAATACCACTGGCTAACTTGCACACATACCCTAATAACACTAACTTGCACAACATTTGCATCAAATGTAAGGTAACTGTGCTCTAACTTTTCTTAGCCAACCTCTTCTCCCCACATGTGCATTATAGAATTTAAGAAACTACACTACTTCCCCTGTGAAAATTCCCACGATCCCTTTTTACGGTTAAACACCTATCAAAACATATATCAGCAATCTTTATATGTATATAATTTAGGAAGGGTCACTAGCCCGAGAGGGGCATTCTCCGAATCTTTAAATCATCCTCACTTCTTCAACAACGACTTTTGGTTTTACTCTTAAGTGTAAGACTTAGTCCACCTTATTCTATCCTCGATGAGTAACTTACCTCATTCCCCATATTGTAGCTACCAATAGAGTTGTCTAATAACATCACACAGACCTACTCGAGGCCTCAAAAAACACATAACAACATCAAAATGAGGAATCACACCTTAATTTGAAATCATTGAACTTTGAAACTTCAACTTTCACAATCGAAGCAGAAACCTATCAAATCAAGTCCGATTGACCTTAAATTTTGAACACAAGTCACATTTACCATTATGGACCTGCTCCAACTTCCGAAATCAGAACCCGACCTCTATATCAAAAGTTCACTCCCGGTCAAACTTTTCAAAATTTTGGCTTTCGTCATTACAAGTCAAATTCCACTACTGACCTCCAAATTATGATCCGGATATGCTCCTAAGTCCAAAACACCCAACAGAGCCAATAGAACCATCAAAATTCCAATCTGAGGTCAAATACTAAAAGTCAAACCTGGTCAAACCTTTAAAATTTAAAGCCTCTAGCTGAGAATCATCATTCCAACTCAAATCCCGAATAACCTGAAAATCAAAACCGACAATCCACATAAGTCATAATACTTCATATGGAGCTACTCATGCCATCAAACAATCGAACGAAGTGCAAATGCTCAAAACGACTACTCGGTTCGTTACATCCTCCCCGACTAGCACGGGAATTTCTTAGTTAAAAATGATAAGACACAAAAACTTGCTCTAATATTACTTTATATATAATAGTATATAGTATTTTTATGCAACTATATTATAAAATTTAATATTCCGAATATATGTCGTGTATATCCATATTGAAAAATAGAAATATATAACATGTATATCCAAATAAAATAAAATTTATACTAAAAATATTTTATTTTATACTTCATAATATACTTATCAAAAAATTGTTTAATGTATTACGAATTATATGTAATACATATAATAGGTAAATGTTATAAATATTACTTATTCATCCAAATATGTACTATTACACAAGTATTCATATTTTACCAATAAAATATGGTTATACCAAAAAATAAAACGTCATCATAAATGAAAGAGAGAAAAGTACTAATAAAATCATAATTAATGACAGTTTCAATTTTAAGAGAGAAAACATAACAATCATCTATTGAGTATTAAATTAGCAACTGTTGTTATTGGTATATTAACGAAACGTAATTTCCGTTGGGAGTTGGCTGATGGGAAGCTGAAACCCTTTGATTTTTTTTTTTAAAAAAAAGAAATGAAATGCTTTGGATGTGTGATTGTAGTTACATGATTTAAAATTTTCAGCGAGGAATATAAATATTCAGTTGTCTGGTGGGTAAAACATCAATTATTACAACTTATTGGAAAAATTTCCTTAAATTTTGTCTATATTTTTAGTCTATCGAGTGGAAACAGCAAATTCAAACATGCTATCAGGCCCTAATTGTACTAACAAGTTTTGAAAAGAACAAGCTTTGTTCTACTATAAATAGCTTCTCTTAATTGGATTTCAAAATTAATAGTGCTAGCACTCAATTGGTTATCTATTAATTCTATCTTGAAAGCTACAATTTGGAACAATTTGGGTTAAAAACTTTTCATGTTCATCTTCAACGTAACGTGTCACAACTCAAGAGTTAAGACCTTATAGTGTCCTAATCAGTGAAACGTGTCTTAAGACAGAAGTAACCAGCACATATACACAAGTGACAACAAGACACAGAAATAAAAAACCTTCGTCACAGACAAACATATGCATTAACATATAGTTAGCCATTTTAGAAGCAAGAACAAAGTGCAAGAAGAATTTGAATAGTGTACAGATATGGCATCATCAATAGGACCATGGATGAGTGGTGGACGTCGTAGAGATTGGGATGTTGGATTTAGCAGCCCATTTTCTTCAGATATGTTGTTGGATCCTTATGATATTGGTGGATTAGGGTTGAGACGTGGTGGCAGCGAAGATGATGTTTCTGCCTTAGCTTATGCTAATGTGGACTGGCGTGAAACTGATAAAGCTCATATTTTTCGTGTCGACCTTCCTGGTTAAGCATCCAATCCTACATATACACCATTAATTTTATTTCTTCTCATACTCTACTGTGGATAACGCTTTTTGAGTTAGTTGTATGACAGTTCATAGTGTTCTTGATGAGGACGTATTTTCTTAACTACGTCTTCACTTCTATGAATTAATTAATATTTGAGGTTTTCTTAAAAAAAAAAAGTAACTGTTTAAGTTTGACAAAACGTACGAAAGAAGTTAATTTAATTTGTCTTTGGACATGAATTTTAGTTTAAGTTTGTCTTTGGACATGAATTTTACTCAAAAGAGTTCAAGATTTGTGAAAATTAAGTATCTTAATACTCTTATGAGATAAATTTTCATATCAGTACTTCAGTGTTTGTAAAGCTAAAGTTAAGAGCCTTATTTAAATGGCAGGGGTAAAGAGGGAAGATCTGAAGGTGCAAATTGAAGATGAGAACATACTTGAAATAAGTGGTGAAAGAGTAAAAGAGGAAGAGCAAGGCACCGACAAGTGGCACCCCGTGGAGCGGAGCCGCGGCAGCTTCAGGAGGAGGTTCCGTCTGCCGGAGAATGCCAACGTGGAAGGCATAAGTTGTAGCCTTGAGCATGGAGTTTTGACTGTGAACGTACCCAAGAAGGAAACACAAGAGGTTCGAAGAAATGTTAGGGCTATAAATATTATTTAAATCAGTACTAGTCTTTTGGTTTTGGACTGTAGTATTTGTGTTACAAGTTTGGTTTTGCTGTCCTTGTGCATAGCAAGTGTAGAAGTTTGGTATATGTAGTGCATGCCTTCAAATAAGTGAATGCCAGTGTTGTCAGTTGTACAAATTTGAAACCTACTTTTAATGGTTAAAAGTTTCTAGAGTTCAAAATTCATGAGTAAGATTCATTGGAAGTTAGCGTGATTTTGCTGGGAAAAAAAATCAATTTTTGCTATATATTTATCAAACATATGCTCTGATTGAGTTAATATCTTCATGGACCCGAACCACCCAATTCAATGGCTAGGAGTCTCAAGTGAGTACAAAGGGTCCTGAGTATCAGGTTGGGTCAAGTGAATGGACCTGGGAGTTTAAATTTGGTGGGACCTGTTGACTAGGATGCTGACATGGACAAAGAGTTAGAGGGTTGGCTCCTACAGGGGAGGATTGTTATGGGTAGAGGTTCTACCAATTCTAAAAAGTGTGTTAACCGTTGATTGGATGAAAAGTACAACCAAAACAAATGAAAGTAAGTACAACGAGAACAAATGAAAATCGGAACAAGTAACAAGAAGAAAGCAAAGGAGCAAGTACTTCGAGATGAAACTACAGAATTAGTAAATCATGGAAGGCCTTTACTAAATAGACTATCTTTCCCTAGTCTATGGTGCTGACAACATACATTGCTAACTTCTTAAGACTCGATTCAAGTTTTATACTATTCCTTCCGTTTCAATTTACTTTTATACCATGATTTATAGCCTTAAATTTCGTGCTCAGTCAAATAGATTCACATAAATTGAAACGGATGGAGTATAATATTACACTGTCAACGACCACTACTGAGACTCCAATTGAAGAAGCCACATAAAGTCTTTATTCAGAAATAAAACACCCAATACAGCATTCAGATACAACAAACATAGCATCATTCGATTTCACGGAGAACATAATAACAGACCAGCTAATAGACAACCTCAACAGGCTCAAAACCCTTGTCAATTGACGCCTTGACAGCATCCACCACAAGTTGTGTTTTTCTACTAATTGTTGGTCACTTCTTCTCCGGTTTACAACCTTCCCCTTTGATATTTCGGACCAGATTAGAGAACTCCTTTACCATGAGAGCCTCTTGAGGGAGATCAGTGCTTACTATTTGCTCATTTGGTGCAGGATGAATCGATATGGAAAGTTCACCGAACCTCGAACTTACTACCGTGTAAAATGGAGCAACATTTTCTTGAAACGGAATTACAAAGTCATGGACTCGTAAATTTCCTGTGGATCCATTGGCAATGATATCCATAGCCATATTGGCTAAAAACGAACAATAGAAAGTTGCTACCCTTCCATCTTTCCAACTCAAAGAAGCGCCACAGGATAGGATAACTCCAGCTTCATTTAATTCTGGATCAGGCAAAGCTGTCACGGTTTTGGGCAATTCATAATCAGTTGTCCACAAGATTGCGCGAATATTGTACCAACCAGCATCACCTAGAGCACCTAGAGCATCAAGGTCGGCTTTTACACGAATGTCATTCTTTAGAAACTCTTGGTCACCAAGATAAGCAAACGTGCTGTGTACCTGTTAACATAACAAAAGACCATATCCGACTTCAGGGATCTCTACTGGAAGAATCAGAGTCCATACAGGATTTAAAGTGTCAAGATAAGTTTGTAGGAGTTAGAGTCCATATCAAGACCGGCTCCAGGGCAAAGCGAGTGAAGCCGGCGCTTTAGGCCCAAAAATATACATTACTGAGGTATATTATGAGGGTGTTTTGGCTAAGCTTATAATAAGCTGGCTTATAATTACTTTTTGGCTTATCTATGTGTTGTTAAAATTAAAAGTGCTTATAAGTTAAAAATAAGGTCAAAGTCATAAGTTGGTCTCCCTCAACTTATCAAATTTTAGCTCATAAGCCTTTTAGGTTTGACCAAAATTGTCACGACCCAAATCCGGTCGTGATGGCGCCCAACAATCAAGCTAGGCCAGCCAGACCAACCATTTAATTATAACACAATACCAGTCCCCAAATGGACAACCCAAGAAGAATATATGAGTTAAAGAACTCCAATAATAATAATACTGAACAAAAGTACTGACACTCCCAAAGATCCGGAGTCACAAGTCTAGAGCCTCTAACAAAACCCAACAGGAAATAGAGAGTACGATATAGAAGTACTCAAGTCTGAATACAAAATATACAATAACAACTGGAATGAGAGGAGAAGCTAGGCTCTGCGAACGTAGGCAGCTACCTCAGCAACTCGATGTGACAATGTAAACGCCGGAGATGTCCGTCTACTGCTCCTGTGTACCTGAGTCTGCACACAAAAGGTGCAGGGAGTAGGGGTGAGTACTAAGTACTCAGTGAGTAATAAATATATAAAAGTAGCTGAAAGTAAGAAATCCACAAAATACCACAATATGAAGCTACACTACAATCCGAATCTCCTACGAACTAGCATCAACAGTACAATTCAGCTACCACAGAGTAATTCAACAAATACAGATGCAATGCAATGCACATAACTGCTACGGCGTGTAGCCCGATCCCATTTAACGTCGACGGCGCTCACTGGGGGTGTGTACAGACTCCGGAAGGGCTCCTACAGCCCAAGCGCAATACTACTGCGGCGTGCAGGTCCGATCCTCATATCAACCACTGCGGCGTGCAGCCCGATCCCATACTCAATCCACAATAAGCAATTAAGTCACAAAACAATTCATTTTCCTTAATTCCAGTTCTCAATTCATAATTTATGAAAAATGCTTTAACTTTATTAAGTTTGTAAAAGCCAGTGACTTAGCATTTCAAAAGTGTGATTACAATTCCCAGGACTGAGATTAGTGATTTAAGCAATTTTAGCTATCACATAAATATTGTCCTCTAAGGACGCTACGGATCGGCACAAGGCCCCAAACAAGGCTTACAGCCCACAAATATAGCAAATACAGTGTATTTCCAACACTAATCACATATTATTCGCTTCCGGGATGGACCAAGTCTCAATCCCCAATCACAATCAATCCCGCACCTGCCACGGTGTGCGAGCCACGCCCTATTAGCGTCACAATGTGCTAAGCCGGGGTTTCGAACCCTCGGGCTACAATATACACAAACTACTCACCTCTAGCCGGTCGTAGAATCGTCCGCAATGCCTTTTCCTTTGAATTTCGTTGCCTCGTGTGTAGAATCTAGTCAAATAACAATAATTATATCAATTACGGGTCAAAGAATCATAACCCACTTCAATTTATATGAAATTCGCAAAATTACACTAAGTTGGTAAAACCCGTCCCCGGGCCCCACTGCTCGGAAAAATCCGAAATTAGTACCAACACGATCCTTATCTCGCCACGAGTCCGTGCATATAAAATTTATCGAAATCGGAGTTCAAATGGCCTCCCAAATCCAAAATTCCCGTTTTCAATATTTAGGCCACATTTCTTCAAGATTTCAACCCAATTTCATGAAGATTGATGTTAATACTACCATAAATTGATGTTTTTGAGTCAAGAATCTTACCTCCGACGAATACCCGATGACTTCTCAGTGATTTCCTCGAGTTTTCTTCTCTCTAGGGCTCAAATGTGTGTTTTGGGGGTGTAAACCCGTAACTCTCTGTTTCTGGACTTAAGTTCACTGCCAGAACTCATCCTTCTACGCGATCGCGATGCTCAAAATCTCGGCCTCACGCGATCGCGACTTTCTTCACGCGATCGCGATGCACAATCACCCTGCTTCACGCGATCGCGTCCCTCATTCCTGCGATCGCGTAGCTCATTCTCCCTGGACCCATTTCTTCTTCTACGCGATCGCGTAGATGACCCTGCGATCGCGATGAACACCCGTTTAATTCTACGCGATCGCGACCGTTTACCCTGCGATCGCGATGCCTTAGCCCCCAGCTCTACGCGATCGCATCCCCCTCCCCGCGATCGCGGAGAGCAAATATCTGCTGAGGTTATGACAGCAACCAGTTTTTACTCTTTTCTTCCAAAAATGGTCCGTTTGGACCCCCGGATTCATCCCGAGACCCCCGGGACCCCAACGAAAACCACCAACATACTCCAAAACATGATACGAACTTGTTCCAATCATAAAAACACCATACTAAACATCAAAATCACCAATTACTCACGGATTCAAGCCTAAGTTTCTTCAAAACTTTCAAAACTAACCTTCAACCCAAAACCCGATCAAACGATGTCCGAATGACCTGAAAATTTGCAGACACATCCAAAATCATATAACGAAGCTACAGAAATTGTCGAAATTCCATTCCGACCCCCGGATCAAAATATCACCTACCATCCGGTTTTCGCCAAAATTCAACATTCGCCAATTCAAGCTTAAAACTACACCGGACCTCCGAATTAAATTCCGATTGTTCTCCTAAGTCATAAATGATCCCCCGGAACTAGTCGAATCATCCGAATCCGGTTCCGAGCACTCTAACTCAATAGTCAACTCTTGGTTGACTTTTCATATTCAAGCTTTCTTCAAACATGCTATTTGTTTCATTTTCAATCCAAATCACTCCTAACTCACCCGATATATTTTAATACTGTTTTAAAAGCATAATATATGAAAATGCAAGGTAACGGGGTGGTAATTCCCGTAACGACAGGCCGGGTCGTTACATTAATACTTATCAATTAACATTAATAACTTGTTTTCATATAAAAACATTAAGTGCAGAACTAAATTTTATCTGTTTATTATTAATTTTAGCACTTTTAACCAAACACGTAACTGCTTATTTGTTAAATCAGCTTTAGCACTTAAATTGCTTTTCAGCACCTATTGGTGATGGGCAATATCAGTCTGCCATAAACTTTGTGTTTGTGGATGGAATCCCCGAGAAGAGTTAGAATGGCAGTTCCCGCCCCTTGGGCGGTACCAAATAAATGACTACTTGAATCGGGGTTTTGAGGCGGTGTGTACAAGGCCGGGGAATGAATTCACCGCCGTATGGCTGACCGGCGATTACTAGCGATTCCGGCTTCATACAGGCGAGTTGCAGCCTGCAATCCGAACTGAGGACGGACGGGGATTGGATTGATGATAAAATAGAATCCTGGATCGCGAACAGTGATTCGATTGATGATGAAGAAAGAGAATTCTTGGTTCAGTTCTCCACCTTAACGACAGAAAATAGGATTGATCAAAACGAGATGATCATCTTAGGGTGATCCTTTTGTCGACGGATGCTCTTATTACACTCGTAGTCGCTTAAGGATGAGAACCAACTATGTAGCATCAGCTTCCGAAATGAAGGAGACTAAACAGGAATAAGAGGGATCCGGTGAAGAAGATCCTTATCCTTCTCCTTCCCTTTTTTCGGAAGAAAGGTATGCTTATCAGCTACTCTAAATCAGCTAAGCCAAAAGAGCTCTATATTAATTTTTGTTATTCATAAGAATAAAATATTCAACTGAAAATATCAATATGGTTATTCAAATCTCAAAAAATATTAGAAAAAACAATAATTAACAATACTGCATATTAAGCTAGAAAATAAGCTTTGAATTAATTTAAAGACTCTTAGAAAAGTTTGGCGTTAGGCCTCAAATTTATTGAGCCGCCTCCCTTTTCTTCTAACATACTTTTAGTTGAAATATTCTCTTATGGTTCAATTTTAATATTTGTTTTTTATCTCATTTTTTGGTTAATTTCACTTGATAGGAAATCGTAAATCACAAAAGAATAGTTATGTGTTTTTTTAAGGATTTCATGACATTAGTATTATTGAGCTTTTATTTTATTAGCTTTGAATTTATCTGTTAACAAAAGAAAAGAGAACACTTAGAGCAAGTATGTTCTTGTTTAAGTTAGAGCAACTTTTGTTAGGTATTTGCCATAATTTTCTTATCATATTTGGTTTTCCTGTTTCTTGAAGGAAAAGGGCTATATAATTACCTTAACTGGGTTTTCCTTTTTGTAAAATAAAATCATAAATCTCCAATATTTGGCTAGTCTTTTTTCTTGTAGGAAAAGGTTTGGACTTCTATAAATTGAGGATTCTTCCTTCTCATTTAGTAACATCCACAATGTAGCCATATGGGGCTTGAGAGTAGTGTTTAGGGAGAGAACTTTTCGGGACAAGCATTAGTGTGTCACTTGTGTTTGCCTCTTCGTAAGGTTGTTCTCTCGATATTTTGTACTATCCTTTATTATAGTGGATTGCTCATCTCCGTTGTGGACGTAGGTCAGTTGACCGAACCACGTTAAATATTTGTGTCTCTTTTGATAGATTTCTCTTTTGTTGTTGGATTTATAGTTTTACTTGCTAACTTCCGCATGGCACCCGATCTTTATCCTAACAACTTTAGACCTTTGTGGTTTCTTTTAATAAACAATATTAAACGACTTTTACATTTTATTAGAAATATTCGTCTAATTCGATATATAACGATCTAATTCTTATTGTACTTTTTACAATATAGTCAGGTGTTAGTTTCAAATTTGTTATTTTGGTCATTTTTATGAATTCAAAGAAGAAATAAATGCTAAAATTTTTGTTAGTCAGACTTTACAAAAATATCATCCTGAGTATCCTGAGTGTTGGATTCTCCAAACATAATAAATTGTTGAAAACTACAATACGAGACGACATCGTTTACCAAGAGTCTGACTCTGATCAATAAACCTCAAACTTCATTCTCATTTATCACCGCAAAGGAAGCCCAATGGAGTTCCCATCTTATTTTCAAAATTTAATAAATAAACAATATTTCAAATATGACCAACAAAACATAGTAATTACTTTTCAAGTGATCGTCAAATCAAAGAAAAATAGTAGTCCGAAATGGAAAAAATAAAACAAATCAGAAGATTACCGATTTGAGTTGGCCAAATCGCTGAGAATCAGTGAGGAACTCCTTCATCTTAACAGTCCGAGGATGATGCATCCACATGGTAGCATCCATGTACTGCACCTCATTCAATTCACACGCCTCCAAAATCATATCCAGCTCCTTCACGTTTAACGCAACTGGCTTTTCCAGCAAAATGTGCTTCTTCTTCTGGGCCGCCAACACAGCCCACTTCAAATGCAGGCTTGTCGGAAGCGGAACATAAACGGCGTCAATCTCCGGGTCATCCAGAACAGCCTCATAACTGCCGTATAACTTTGTAGTTGACGGATACCCGTTTTCTTTAGCAAATGCCGTAGCTTTTTCGATCGTTCGGCTGCCGACGGCGGAGATAGTGGCATTTGGAGCAAGCGCGATGGCGCGTGATACTTTCCGAGCTATGTTAGCGCAACCTAGTATGCCGTAACGTACCCGTGACGGCTCTGCCATTTTTTCCTCAAAAAGCTAAGTGATGAGTGGAGCATACAGTAGACAAGAATATTTATATTAGGAAATTATTATAGCTTCGGTTTCATATTAAATGATCTACTTTGTTTTAGTCTGTTTTAAAATAAATGATATATTTTTAATTTTGGAAATAATTCAACTTTAAACTCTTTATTTTACAACTTTTGTCTTTAATGAGAAGATTTTATAGTCACACAAATAAAGACCCTACAAAAAGTTTTAAGACTACAACTTTCAAAAGTCTTCTTTTTTTATAAATTCCGTGCCGAGTCAAACTATCTCAAACAATATGAAAATGGAGGGAGTACTAAATAAGGGTAATGTTCAAAGAAAGAAAACTGTAAAAATTAATAAATAGTGAAGGGAAAAAGACGAAATAAAATAGTACCCCTTTGTTCTAATTTACGTGACGTGTTTGAGTGGCACGAAGTTTAAAAAAAGTTAAGACTTTTGGAATTTGTGGTTTTAAATAAGTTAAAAAGAGATCCAGAGTATTCGTATGGTTATAAAAACTTCTCGTTGCCAGCTTTGAATAAAAGCGCATAGAAATTGCCTCGATTGCTCTCTCAAGACTAGGGCTATCAACGCAACTTACGTAAACCTACGCCGACGGCTGCGGCCATGGCTAGAGGGAGAGGAAGACGGAAGAAACAACCAATTGTTATAGTAGGGAGCTCAGTAAGTGCTAGACTAATTGCTGAAACCCTAGAAAATGGAGGAGAACAAAGAATCTCAACCTTAGTAGGAACATATTTTTCGGCACTTTCACCACTAGCATCGACGGTGAAATTGAACCCTGGGATTAAGCAACTAAACCTTAGCGGAGACTTGAATACGCAACTGACTGGAAATGGCAAACCACAAGGAGGTATAAGTAATAATGACTCAACAAAGGAGAATATTGAAGCAATATCGAAGATACATGACCCGATTGGACTAGGCTACTCAATCGTAATCATGTTGCAACTAATGGTATGTGTCTCGATTACATTTCTTCGGAATTAGTTGAAGGATCAGTAATTGTTTAGCTTGACAAAGGAGAAACAGAAAAGGATATTGACAAATGGAAGTTGGCACTAATAGTATATGTAGTGGGAGATACACCTGGGTATAACTTCATGAGCAAATATGTGTGTCCAAACTGGAATATTGTACTGGAGTCTGGAATCTACTATCATGAGGAGGGATATTATGCTGTTAAATTCAAAAACATAACAGATATGAATGAAATATTCTATGCAGGACCCAATAGTATTAACAACGGACCTATGATTTTAAAGCAATAGACTCTAGACTTTGATTTCAATGCAGAGTTCCTCACAGAATTGCCTCTATGGGTTAAATTCCCAAATCTGCCCATGAGCTGTTAGAGCAGGGACTCATTGAGTAGGATAGCTAGTGCTATTAGTGTTCCTAAGTACGTTGATGAGTGTACAACAAAACAAACTAGAACATCATTTGCTTGAATGCTCATCCATCTAAAATAACAGTGATGGATCCTTCAAGGAAAACATTTCAGTAGGAAGTGATATTTGAATTGAAACCTGAATACTGTTAACAATGTCTAATGATAGGCCATAATTGTGATAAGCAAGGAAGGGATAACATGAAAACATAGGACTATAAGCAAACTAGACCAATTGAGAGGAAGAAAAGACCTTAAAAATTGGTTTCAACTTGGGTCCCAAAGGTAGATACTCATAAGTCGCCTTTACTGATGATTAGCATGGCACTAGGGGCTACCAAACAAGCACAACAAGAACTAGAAGCAATGACAATTGAAGAGATAGATCCCCAAGCCAAAGAGAAGCAAATGTTGAAAGGAAAGAATGCTAGAGAAATTAATGGCAGACCTGTGGATTAAATAGTGAAAGTTGTTATACTTATGAGAAATGAATTTGATGATGCTCTGATGGCAACCTTACTCCCTTCTGATTTAGGAGGGGGATTCATATGCCATCAATAATGTCTTGGCTAGCATGGAATGTGGGGAGGGGGAGGGTTAAATAAAAGGTGTAAGCAAAAAGAAATTACTACATTCCTTAAAGAGAATAAAGGAAAGCTAGTTGGATTGGTGGAAACAAGAGTCAAGGAACACAATATAATCAAAATTAGTAGAAAAATAGCCCCTGGATGGGAATTTAAAAACAACTATGCAAGTGCAGTCAATAATAGAGTCTGGATACTTTGGGATAGCACAGTATATTATGTCAAAATTGTACAACAAGCAGCACAACTAATACATTGCAATGTGGTTAGTAGGAACCAATTCATTGCTTGTGATATGATAGTGGTGTATGGATACAACACAATTGAAAAATAAAAGGAATCACGACAGCAACTTGCAAGAATCTCACAAAAGGTAATTAAACCCTTGATTACCAGGGGTGATTTTAATTCTATACTATACCCACAAGATAGACTATATGGTAACAATAACTAGCTTGGAAATAAAGGATTTTACTGATTGTGTGCAAAACTTGATGCTGAATGAGCTACCATGGAAGGGAGGTTACTATACATGGATAAATAAACAGCAAGATGGAGATATAATTTAGAGTAGAATTGAGAGCAATGGGAAATGTAGAATGGATTATGCAATTTGGACATCTCACTACTGAATACAAGCTGCCTCACATATTAGACCACGACCCTATGATGATACACACTAATTTGAGGGAACCAAAGATCATGCCACCATTCAAGTTTTTCAATGTTTGGGCATCACATGAGAACTTTCCCAAGATGGTGAAGGACTACTGGGAACAAGGTCTGCATCTAGATACAATGAGAAACATATGGCTGAAATAGAAAGACTTAAGAGGAAAACTGAAGATTTTGAATGAAATTGAGTTCAAAGGTATTGCTATGAAGATTGAACAAGCAAGAGAAGACTTGAAAGAGATTCAGATCAAGATAAGTTCACATTATACAAATACACTTGCATCAGAATAGAAGAATATACTATGCCAACTTGAAAAGTGGTCCTTGATTGAAGAAAGTATAATGCAACAGAAGGCTAGGGCAATGTGGATAAAACTTGGAGATTCTAACACTAGTTATTTTCAGTAGTCATGAAAGATAGGAAATAGAAGAAACAAATTACTGAGATTGATTATATTGATGGAAGTTGATTGACTAATATTACTTCTACAAATTACTTATGGTCATAGCAAATACCAAGTGTTACAACAGTAAATAAGAAAACCATGAGAAGAGGTAGAAAGCTGGATCATGATCAACAACTCCGGCTATCTGAAGCAGAAACAGAACAAGAAATCTATGATGGATTGTTCTCTATAGGAGATGACAAATCCCCAGGGGTAGATGGATACAATGTAGTATTCTATAAAAAAGCATGGCGAACTCTCAAGAATGAAGTTATAGAAGAAGTGAAGGCGTTGTTTATAAAATGTACTCTGTTCAGAGGCATCAACTGTACTGCAATAACTTTGATTCCAAAAATAGCTAATCCAGCTACAACCAAAGAGTATAGGCCCATTATTTATTATAGTGTCCTCTATAAAATCATTGTTATAGTTTTAGCAGGGAGAATACAAAAGGTTATTGCAAGCATCATCAGAGAAACACAAACTGGATTTATTCCTAAGATAAGAGTTGTAGATAATGTGATCTTGGCATATGAATTGGTGAAAGCATATGCAAGAAAGTATATCTCACCAAGATGTATGATTAAAGTAGATATCCAAAAAGTCTATGATACAGTAGATTGGAGGTTCCTGAAGTAGGTGCTGGAAGAGCTACATTTTCCTTCAAAGTTACTAGATGGGTGATGGAATATGTGTCAACTGTTAATTACCCCATAGTAATTATTGGAGAACCAACCAAGCCATTTCATGATACAAGAGGGCTTAGGCAAGGTGATTCAATGTCACATTTTCTATTTGCTATAGTCATGGAGTACTTAAGCAGAAGCCTTAGTGAACTGAAAGATGAGAAGCAATTCAAGTTTCATCCTAAGTGTTCCAAAATGAATATTTCTCATCTGAGCTTTACAGATCACCTGCTGGTTTTTCTAAAGGAGATCTAACTTCTGTGGGACCACTACACAACAAGTTTGGTAACTTCACATATGCTTTAGGTTGACAAGCTAACATATCAAAGAGTGCTATATATATTGGTAGAGTAGCAGACCCATTTAGGCATGATATTCAGTAATTGTTAGGATATGGACGAGGGAAATTACCTTTTAGGTATTTGGGGATCCCATTGGCTACAAGAAAGTTGAAGATGTTAGAATGGCAACCATTAATATGGAAGATCATTATAAAAATGACTTCATGGGTAGCAAAGAAACTGTCATATGCTGGTCATGTACAACTGGTGAAGATAGTTCTACTTGGAGTTCAATCATATTGGGCACAAATGTTCATAATACTTGTCAAAGTGATGAAGGCTATAGAAGGTTATTGTAGAAGTTACATTTGGTCGGGAACAAATGAGATAACTAGAAAGTCATTGGTATCTTGGAGCAGAATGTGTGTGCCAAAGGCAGCTGGAGGACTTAATCTCACAAACCTGAAAATTTGGAACAAAGCAGTCATAGTTAAAACCTGATGGGAATTGCATTGTAATAAAGATACTCTTTGGATCAAATGGATACATGAATACTATATAAAAGGAAAGCAGATAACTGATATGCCCATACCTCAACAAGCAAGCTGGATGGTAAAGAAAATACTCAAGGCAAGGGAGGATTTGGGTAATGTTGAATATAAGGTAGCAGGGAATATGAGTATGATTAGGATTAATTATCTGAAAGTGATAGGAGTTACCTGGAAGAACTTAATATGTGGGAATGCAGCAAGACCAAAAGCAATCTTCATCACATGACTTCAATTTCAAGACAAATTATTCCAAGTTACAAGACTAAAAAGTTGGGAAATACAGATATATTCAAACTGTCAAATGTGCAACAAACAGAAGAAAACATGGATCATCTATTTGCTGAACGTGAAGTTAGCATAAGAGTGTGGAGAAAATTAATGGTATGGATTCAAATTGATTGACCATCAATGAAGACATATGGAGAACTGCAGAGCTGGATAGAGTAGAGGACAAGAGAAAAGACAAAGCAAGCAAAAGTATTGAAGCTGCTATACATAGAATTCATTTATGCAATATGGATTAAATGAAATAATAGAGTGTTCATGAAGAAAGTGAAAACTAGTGATGTTGTAGCTAGAGATATAGCCTATATACTTGTCATGTTCGTGCTGATGAAAACCTTGACATTATAGAATATAATTTTGGCAGAATACATAAAATAGCACCTGAACTTGTACCCAAATCCCTGTTACACACTTGTTAATCATGAGGAACCTTTTACAAACATAACCTTTTAAAAATGTGTCAAATACACACTACTTTTTTCTTGACCAATTTTCCAAAACATGTGCGATTTCACGCTCCAGTCAGATAGTGACACGTGTCACTATGATTTATTTAAAAAATAAAACACTTAAAATTACACCTATATCTCTTAACCATTTTGTCACGACCCAAATCCGGTCGTGATGTCGCCCAACAATTAAGCTAGGCCAGCCAGACCAACAAGTACTTATCACATCGAATATCAGCCCCAAATGGACATCCCAAGAAGAATATATGAGTTTAAGAACTCCAATAATAATAATAATGAACAAAATACGGAGAAATGTGAAATAACTGACACTCCCAAAGATCTGGAGTCACAAGTCTAGAGCCTCTAATAAAAACCAACAGGAATAGAGAATACTGTATAGAAATACTCAAGTCTGAATACAAAATAACAACTGGAAAGAGGAGGAGTAGCTAGGTTCTGCGAACGTCGGCACCTACCTTAGCAACTCGGTATGACTCTGAAACCGCTGGAAATGCCTGTCTACTGCTCCTGAGTACCTAAGTCTGCACACAAAAGGTGCAGGGAGTAGGGGTGAGTACTAAGTACTCAGTGAGTAATAAATATATAAAAGCAGTTGAAAGTAAGAAATCCACAAAATACCACAATATGAAGCTACACTACAGTCCGAATCTCCTACGAACTAGCATCAACAGTACAATTCAGCTACCACAGAGTAATTCAACAAATAAAGATGCAATGCAATGCACATAACCGCTACGGCGTGTAGCCCGATCCATTTAACGTCGACGACGCTCACTGGGGTGTGTACAGACTCCGGAGGGGCTCCTACAGCCCAAGCGCAATACTGCTGCGGCGTGCAGCCCGATCCTCATATCAACCGCTGCGGCGTCAAGCCCGATCCATCCTCAGTCCACATAAATCAGATAAGTCACAAAAAAAAAACAGTTCATTTTTCTAAATACCAGTTTCCAGTTCATAATATGAAAAATACTTAACTTTTATTTATTTTGCAAAAACCGGTGACTTAACATATCAATACTGTGATTTCAATTTCCAGGACTGAGATCAGTGATAAAGCAAATATAGCTATCACATAAATATTGTCCTCTAAGGACGCTACAGGTCGGCACAAGGCCCCAAACAAGGCTTACCACCCACAAACATATCAAATACGATGTATTTCCAACACTAATAACATATTATTCATTTCCGAGATGGACCAAGTCTCAATCCCCAGTCACAATCAATCCCGCACCTGCCACGGTGTGCGAGCCACGCCCTACTAGCGTCACAATGTGCTATGCCAGGGTTTCGAACCCTCAAGCTACCATATACACAAACTACTCACCTCTAGCCGGTCGTAGATTCGTCCGCGATGCCTTTTCCTTTGAAATTCGCTCCCTCGTGCGTAGAATCTAGTCAAACCACAATAATTATATCAAATACGGATCAAAGAATCATAACCCATTTCAATTTACATGAAATTCGCATAAATACACTAAGTTGGTAAAACCCGACCTTGGGACCATTGCTCGGAAAATTCCAAAATTAGTACCAATGCGATCCTCATCTCGCCACGAGTCCGTGCATATAAAATTTTTCGAAATCGGAGTTCAAATGGCCTTCCAAAACTCAAAATCCCGTTTTCAATACCTAGGCCACATTTCTTCAAAATTCTACCCAAATTCATGAAGGTTGATGTTAATCCTACCATAAAATTATGTTTATGGGTCAAGAATCTTACCTCCGATGAATACCCAATGATTTCTCAGTGTTTTCCTCGAGTTTTCTTCTCTCTAGGGCTCAAAATTGTATTTTGGGGGTGTAAACCCGCGAGCTCTCTGTTCTGCAATTTAACTCACTGCCAGAACATTTTGTTCTACGCGTTCGCGTGAGTCCTCACGCGTTCGCGATGCTCGGCTTCCAGCTACTCTTCGCGAACGCGACGCCAACCACGCGTTCGCGATACTCAAACTCCCAGCCGCCCAGATTTCCTTCTACGCGTTCGCGATACTCCTCCCGCGAACGCGAACCTCTCCCTTTTCCTCCTACGCGAACTCGACCCCAGGAACGCGATCGCGAAGCACAAGACTCCTGGCCTACGCGAACGCGACACCCCTGACCGCGAACGCGATGCTTTGATCCGCCTGGCCTTCGCGAACGCGGCCCATGCCACGCGAACGCGAAGGCTTAAATGCCTGGGGAGTAACCTGCAATTTTCTGCAGATTTTGCCAAGTTCAAAATGCCCGGTTGATGGTCCGAAATCATCCCGAGGCCCCCGAGACCCCAACGAAAACCACCAACATAGTTCAGAACATGATACAGACTTGTTCCAATCACAAAAACACCATCCTAAACATCAAAATCACCATTTACACACGGATTCAAGCCTAAGTTTCTTCAAAACTTCTGAAACTAACATTCAATCCAAAACCCGATCAAACGATGTCCGAATGACCTGAAAATTTGCAGACATATCCAAAATCACCTAACGAAGCTACAGAAATTGTCGGAATTCCATTCCGACCCCCGGATCAAAATCTCACCTACCATCCAGTTTTCGCCAAAATTCAACATTCGCCAATTCAAGCCTAAAACTACACCGGACCTCCGAATTCAATTTCGATTGTTCTCCTAAGTCATAAATGATCCCCCGAAACTAGTCGAATCATCGGAATCCGGTTTCGAGCACTCTAACTCAATAGTCAACTCTAGGTTGACTTCCCATATTCAAGCTTCCTTAAATCATACCATTTGCTTTATTTTCAACCCGAATTACTCCTAACTCACCCGATATATTCTAATACTGATTTAAAAGCATAAGATATGTAAATGCAAGGTAACAGGGTGGTAATTTCCGTAAAGACGGGCCGGGTCGTTACACATTTTCTCCATTTTAAATACTTCTCTTCTCTATGGAAGATTGACGCCAGACACCACAAAAAATCACATTTAATCACCTTCATATTATAAAGCAAAATTAGGAACTCAAGTACACTAATCACGAGTTTGTGAGTCTAGATTCAAATCTAACACAAATATAATGCAAAACTCAAAACTCCATTAAAGTTGGTTATGGCCAACTTCATGGTTGCTCAATTCGTGATATAGATTCAAACCCAAATTTATAAAAATTCTCTTGATATAGATTTGTTTTAACTTTCTTTACCAATTTCTTCCAAAGCTATTTTATATTATTGTTATTCTTAAAATGGTGGACATGCAAGATGGGAAAAATGGGTGGTGAAGAAGACGAAAATGGGAAAAGGGGGAAGACAAGCAACATTGTTGGGGGGGGGGGAGACGAAGAGGGAAGGGCAACTAAAGAATATAATACAGGAGATGTTTGAAATTGGGAAGAAGACACACACGGTGGAGGATTGGGGGTTGGGGTGGGGAAGAAGACAAGAGCAGGAAGGGTTATTTTTTCTTTCTTTTTTTATTTGTTAATTGGTATACAAAGGAAAAAAAATTTAGAAATTAGATACGTAGATTCTTTATAAAATTTCTGAAATAAAATTTTGCATTTATGCGCCTGTTTGATGTGAAGAACACGCGGGTGCCACATAGCTAAAGTAGTGTGTAATTGACACACTTTTAAAAGATTTGGTACGTAATATTGTTCCCGTATTCAAAAAGTGTATAATAAAAATTTGGTCCTAAGATTGATGGGTAGATTATGTATTTTGCCTAGAATTTTAGATTTCCAAGCTAAGTGTCAATGACATTAGATAATGTGTATAGAACATTTTCTCTTAGTGAAGATGTGTCTACCATATGAACAACAGACTGAGTATGTAGTCTAGCTGATATTTTAAATATTCTACTTGGTAACTAAATTACTTTTAAATTTAAAAAAGAATTATTCTTTTCAAAAATGACCTAAAAGAAAATAGAACACATAAACTCCATAGAGAGAATGGAAAATAAGAGAGAACGGCATTTTGAAAGAGAGAAGTGTCAATAGCGTGACCCCGACGGCCTTGTCACATCTCATATGATATGACGCCCACATTCACCCAATAAATATTTCCTCCACCATTCGCCCGCCCGTAGGAAATTTGGAAAGAATTTGTCGCGCTCACATCGAATCATATTAATTTAATATTAATACATTTTTTAATGTAGTACAACATGAATTAATTATAATCTATTTATTATTAGCATATGTTATTCATATTAGTTTTATGCAAGCGTTGATACAAGTGGAAAACAAATATTACTAGTAGTACATTTTTACCTCTCCAAACCACGTGAAGGGTTTTTGAGAATTGAGCATTTCATGTTTACATTATCAAAACATCGTAAACCCAAATGTTCAGTTGACTACTTATGTGCAGTGCTTGGTTCTTGAGTGGTAATTTTTTAGAAAATTATATATCCTGCGGTTCAAAATAAATAATTTTTTTGGATATTTTTATATAAATTAAGAAATTCATTTTTTAGAATTAATTAATATTATCTCACATAAATACTTTTAACACATATTCTAACACTATTTATTTCAAGGACAATATAGAAAAAAAATAATTAATTCATTCTTGAAATAAGGAAAAATCACTTATTTTGGACCACAAAAAAATACCAAAAAATCACTTATTCTAGACCAAAGAGAATAGTGTTATTCAGTAAAGTACCTTAATTAGACGGGGAAACAGATTACTTAACCACTAGACTCTGGGAAAAATTGAAGACAAATAGACTTCAGCATGCATTTAAATATTGCAATTGTTCATATGCGGCTTCAGAATTTAACTTGATATATTTGACTTTCAAATTTCTTAGCTAACGTTTGACCATAAATGTCAAATTTATTTTGAAAAATCTGATTTGGATGAAGTTTGGTTTAAGGATGAAAATATATTTGGATATATGTTTTTAAAACATATTTTCCAACTTTATTTTGAAAAAACATGTATATAATTCTCAAGTTTTGAGGTTTTGGTATAATAGCTGATTTTGGGATTTGAAATTTGAAATTTGGGATTTTGCCAAAATATGGACAAAATTTATTGTTAAACATGAGTTTTGAAAATAAATCCCAAATTTATTTTAGCAAAACCAATGGCCAAATAGGGCCTTAAACAGAGGCGTATCTATAGCCTAGAATATGGGACACGTGCACCCATGGTCCGTCGGTCAAATTAGATATTTTATATACTTATTTTTTTAAAATTTATTCAGTATTATGTATTGGCATCCATGCTCCATAAAAGTTGAATGGTGCACTTGGTTCAACACTTAATTAGTTTCCCTCATTTTTTAGTAGTGCACACATACTATCGAAATCCTAGATCTGCATCCCGCCTTAAATTGTTTACTTCTAAAATTGTCGCCTATCGATTCACGTCTACCGTTTAGTTGAAATTTTTTATAAATACATAATTATACTCCGCGCTGAAAATATTGAATTTGCAAGAACTCATTGTAGCTGCATCTACAACTGCAACTGCCGTAAAGGAATCAAAATGGAATACGATGGAATTGTTAGGCCACGTGTATTATCAAAATCAACACTGTTTAAGAGAAAAAACAACAAGAAGAAGAAATAGAATATATAATTCCGAGATCACAATTTACTTGTGTGTCCTTAAGGAATTTTAACCCCCTCACAGTTGCCAAGGTAATGGATTAAATCCTCCCAGGATAAAACGGAATAACCTTCCTGCGACAGTGGCAATACAAGAAGCAGGACACCAACGAACTCAAACAGCGGAGCGAATCACACTTACGGTTTTCAAGGAACAAGAAAGCTCAAGAATTTTTGGATTAATGAACTTGCAGAGAGAGGGAAAATAATTTGTTGGTTTCTGAATTTCTAGAATGGAAGTCATGCCTGAATTTATAGGCAATTGTTGGCTTTGTGAAAAGGTATGGTGCCTCTTCATGGTGTCTGTTCATTGTGAACAGACACCTGATAGGAAGATACGTTCTTTCAATGTTATTTATTAAACTGGGTCAACTAGTTTAACCAAATAAACCGGGTCAAATTTTGAAGCCCAATCTAGTCCATTTAATTTCCCACCATTACCCAATTCACACTACTCATCTTTAAAGCTCAATGGTTTAAAAGTCCAACAATCCCCCACATGAATAGGGAATGGCTATATAGAAAAAAAAAACATATATGGAAATTGTGTGATTCGCAAGAAAAGATCGATCGCATCTGAATAAGTAGGTTTCCCTTTGAACTTTCCATAGTGAACATATGTCGGATATACTCGGTCAATCGGTAGATTTGATATCTTTGAACCGTCGAACTTTGGTGTATACCTAGACAACCATATGTCACACAATCGACCTTTAACCGTCTTTTGGTTCTCATTATTGTGTTCGTTTCAGCCATGAACACCACCTGGTCTCATAAGTGCGTAGAGAATTGGCCTTACAGAATTCTCCTTGAAGCGGCTTATACTTCACACTTACATAGGTGATTCCTAAACATGTAATCCTTTAGATTAACACTATTTGATAGATACCTGATCAAACTTAGGTAATCATTAAAGAACGTGTAAAGTTCTATCCTTGTTACTGAACATTGTCTTCATCACGAGAATGGACCAAAGATTTTATTTTGACAACGTTGAACCGGTCAATCACAACTTTGTTTGAGCTCCTTGAACCAAGATCTCGGAACATCCAAAATTCTATGTAGAGTTACCGCCATATTGACTTGTCCTCGGCCATAGTCCCATTCCCTTAGATGATTTCTCAACTCCTTCTCTAGTTAAGCCTTTTGTAAGTGGACCCGCAATATTATCCTTTGATCTTACATAATCAATAGTGATAATTCCACTAGAAAGTAGTTGTCTAACGGTATTATGTCTTCGTCGTATATGACGAGACTTTCCATTATACATAACGCTCCCTACTCGTCCTATTGCAGCCTCACTATCGCAATGTATGCAAATAGGTGCCAAAGGTTTTGGCCAAAACGGAATGTCTTCTAAAAAATTTCGAAGCCATTCAGCTTCTTCACCGGCTTTATCCAATGCTATAAACTCTGATTCCATTGTAGAGCGAGCAATACACGTCTATTTAGAAGACTTCGAAGATACTGCTCCTCCACCAACAGTAAACACATATCCATTTGTGGACTTTGTTTCTATTGAGTCGGTTATCCAATTTGCATCACTATATCCTTCGATAACTGTAGGATATTTATTGTAGTGCAACGCGCAGTCTTGAGTATACTCCAAGTATCCCAGAACTCGTTTCATTGCCACCCAGTGATGTTTGTTGGGATTACTTGTGAATCGACTAAGTTTACTTATCGCACAAGCTATATCAGGTCGTGTACAGTTCATGATGTACATTAAGCTACCCAACACACGAGCATACCCCAATTGAGATGTACTTTCACCTTTATTCTTCATAAGATGATGGTTTAAGTCAATTGGAGTCCTTGCACTTTTAAATTCCAAATGTTTGAATTTTTCAAGTACCATTTTCACGTAATGTGATTGAGACAAAGCTAGACCTTGAGGAGTCCTTTGGATTTTAATTCCTAGAATTATATCGACAACTCCTAAGTCTTTCATATCAAACTTACTAGCAAGCATGCGCTTAGTAGTTTGAATGTCGGCAACGTCTTTGCTCATTATTAGCATATCATCAACATATAAGCAAACAATGACTATATGATTTGGAACGTTTTTAATGTAAACACATTTATCACATTCATTAATCTTAAATTCATTTGACAACATTGTTTGGTGAAATTTCGCATGCCATTGCTTGTGTGCTTGTTTTAGTCCATAAAGGGACTTAACAAGTCGACACACCTTATTTTCTTTTCCCGGAACCACAAACCCCTCGGGTTGGTCCATGTAGATTTCTTCCTCTAAATTACCATTTAAGAAGGCTGTTTTCACATCCATTTGATGGATTTGAAGATCATACAAGGCGGCTAACGCGATTAGCATCCGAATGGATGTAATTCTTGTTACCGGTGAGTATGTGTCAAAATAGTCAAGACCTTCTCGTTGTCTAAATCCTTTGACGACAAGTCTTGCCTTGTATTTGTCAATAGTACTATCGTATTTCATTTTCTTCTTGAAAATCCATTTAGAACCTAACGTTTTGTTACCTGGAGGAAGATCAACCAATTCCCAAGTATGGTTGCTCAATATGGATTCTATTTCACTATTGACAGCTTCTTTCCAATATTGTGCCTCTGAGGAAGACATTGCTTCCTTGAAGGTACGAGGCACATTTTCTAACAGAAAAGTCAAAAAATCTGGACCGAATGAAGTAGATGTCCTTTGACGTTTACTTCTTCTCGGATTTTCTTCATTAGGCATACCATCTGTTATTTCCTCCCAAGGTCGTTTTGACTTTTGGAAGGTCACTTCACTTTCCTTTTTATACGGATAAATAGTTTCAAAGAATTCAACATTATCTGATTCTATTATCGTATTAATGTGAATCTCAGGATTTTCTGATTTATGAACCAGAAAACGATATGCCTTGCTATTGGTTACATATCCAATAAATACACAATCAACCATTTTTGGACCTATCTTAACCCTTTTAGGTTTAGGAACTTGTACCTTAGCTAAACACCCCCTCACTTTGAAGTATTTCAAGCTAGGCTTCCTTCCTTTCCACTTTTCATAAGGAATGGATTGTGTTTTACTATGAGGTACACGATTGATTATCCGATTAGTTGTACGTATAGCTTCTCCCCCCCCCAAGTTCTGTGGTAAGCCATAACTTATTAGCAATGCATTCATCATCTCCTTCAACGTTCGATTCTTCCTCTCCGCAATTCCATTAGATTGTGGAGAGTAAGGGGCAGTTGTTTGGTGAATAATGCCATTTTTCAAACATATATCTTCAAAAGGAGATTCATATTCGCCACCCCTATCACTTCTTATCATTTTGATCTTTTTGTTTAGTTGCGTTTCAACTTCACTCTTGTATTGCTTGAAAGCATCAATTGCCTCATCTTTACTATTAAGTAAATAAACATAGCAATATCTCGTGCTATCGTCAATAAAAGTAATAAAATACTTTTTTCCACCGCGACATGGTGTTGACTTAATGTCGCAAATATCCGTGTGAATTAAGTCTAAAGGACTTGAATTCCTTTCAACGGACTTATAAGGATGCTTAGCATACTTTGATTCCACACATATTTGACATTTAGAATTAATCCAATCAAATTTTGGCAATACTTCTAGATTTATCATCTTTCGCAATGTTTTGAAGTTTACGTGACCTAACGCGCATGCCATAAAGTGTTTGACTCAAGCAAGTAAGAAGAAACATTCACTTTATTGATTGGAACTGCTATTACATTTAGCTTGAAAAGGCCCTCACTTAGGTAACCTTTTCCAACATACAAATCATTCTTACTAATTACAACACTATTAGAAACAAAAATACATTTGAATCCATTCTTGACAAGAAGTGAGGTAGACACAAGATTCTTGCGAATTTCTGGAACATGGAGGACTTGGTTTAGAGTCACTATTTTTCCAGGCGTCATCTTCAATGCAATCTTGCCAACTCCTTCAATTTTGGCCGTAGATGAATTTCCCATGAAGATAGTCTCGTTGGGACCTGCGGGGACATAAGAAGAAAATAATTCCTTGTTAGCACAAACATGGCGGGTGGCTCCAGAATCTATCCACCATTCTTTCGGATTTCCTACCAAGTTGCATTCAAACAACATGGCACACAAGTCTTCCATTTCATCTTCAACCATGTTGGCTTGATTCTTTTTCTTCCTATCATTCTTTGGCGCACGACAATCCGCCGCCTTATGTCCAATTTTTCCACAGTTGTGGCAATTACCCTTGAACTTCTTCTTGCTTGGGTAATTCTTTGGTCCAGAAGCTTTCTTCCTCTTCTTATTTTGTGGTGCCTCCTCAACAATGTTTGCCCCCACAATTGTCGAGTTTCTACGTGACTTCTTTTCAGCATTTTTGTTGTCCTTTTCTATCCTCAAACGAACAATCAAGTCTTCTAGAGTCATCTCCTTCCGTTTGTGTTTAAGATAATTCTTAAAATCCTTCCACAACGGATGCAGCTTCTCAATGAAAGCAGCAACTTGAAAGGCCTCATTAGTGACCATACCTTCAATAACAAATTCAGAGTTAATAATAAGATATATCTTATTAATAGAATTATTGATTTGGGTCATACCTTCAGCAAGGAGGTCATGTACAAGGAGGTCATGTACAATGACTTGTAGTTCTTGGACTTGTGTTATGACCGACCTAGTGTCAATCATCTTGAAATCCAGGAACCTTGCAGCCACGAACTTCTTAAGTCCTGCATCCTCGGTCTTGTACTTTTTCTCAAGCGCATTCCATAACGCTTTTGAAGTTTCCATGACACTATAGACATTGTACAAACCATCTTCCAAACAACTCAAAATGTAATTTTTGCATAAGAAATCAGAATGTTTCCATGCTTCAGTTACAACAAGTCGTTCATTGTCCGGAGTATCCTCAGCCATGGCCGGAGGATCCTCCTTGATAAAATGTTGCAAACTCAACGTAGTAAGATAGAAGAGCATCTTCATTTGCCAGCGTTTGAAGTCAATACCGGAAAACTTTCCGGGTTTTCTGCCGGTGCCATAGCATGGGCCGGAGTAGAACGGCTTGACGATGCAGCCACACTCGTCATAGTAGCACCGGTTCCCGCAAAATTTCCATTAGTTTGGTTTTCATTCGTCATATTTCTGTAAAGTCAAAAACAATACAGAACTTTATTAAATCAATGAAGTTTTTATATCTTCAAACTGAATACCAAACCAAACATACAACACGTAACAATGGTGAAGTTTTTATATACTTCAAACCCGTACGTTTATTATTCCGGCAAAGTTTTTATGTACTTTAAACCGGAGAGAAACAATTAATGGAGTAGAAAGCAAGAAGGATTTAGTCTCCAAATTAATGCAAAACAATGCCGGAAAAAAAAATTAACTTGCGGTAGAAATTAATACTGCAAAATAAATTAAATTGCTACTGCTTTCAACACCAAACGTTGCTTCAACAATTTTAAAATTGTAACCAATCAGAAACAAGAACTACTAAAACAAAGCAGTAACCACTTTTTGCTCCTTGTCCTTTATTATTAAACAAAATTTAAGGAATGTATAAAGAGGGAGTATGTTTCTTTTTCCAATTGACATTATCCTTCTTTGCGTCTTTTACGAGGTTAGGCAACGATCAAACAATTAAAATGTTAGGCAACGATCAGCCAATTAAGAAGTTAGGCAACGACAGTACTAATTTCTCTAGAAATCGTGTTAAAATTCCTTAAGATGTTAGGCCACGTGTATTGTCAAAATCAACACTGTTTAAGAAAAAAACAAGAAGAAGAAGAAATAGAATATATAATTCCGAGTTCACAATTTGCTTGTGTGTCCTTAAGGAATTTTAACCCCCTCACAGTTGCCAAGGTAATGGATTAAATCCTCCCAGGATAAAACGGAATAACCTTCCTGCGACAGTGGCAATACAAGAAGCAGGACACCAACGAACTTAAAGAGCGGAGCGAATCACACTTACGGTTTTCAAGGAACAAGAAAACTCAAGAATTTTTGGATTAATGAACTTGCAGAGAGAGGGAAAGTAATTTGTTGATTTCTGAATTTCTAGAATGGAAGCCATGCCTAAATTTATAAGCAATTGTTGGCTTTGTGAAAAGGTATGGTGCCTCTTCATGGTGTCTGTTCATTGTGAACAGATACCTGATAGGAAGATACGTTCTTTCAACGTTATTTATTAAACTGGGTCAACTAGTTTAACCAAATAAATCGGACCAAATTTTGAAGCCCAATCCAATCCATTTAATTTTCCATCATTACCCAATTCACACTACTCATCTTTAAAGCTCAATGGCTTAAAAGTCCAACAGGAATTCATGAAGGACATAGTTAAACCCAAAATTAAACGATAGAAGGGTCATTTTCTAAGCCCTGCAGGAAAGGGAAGTTGCGCTAAAGTCTATTTTGTCAACAAGCCTAACTTATGCTTTGTCACATTTGTTTGCATTAATTTTCTCATTGTTTCTGTACTTAGTATTGAAAATATTGTGATCAGTTAAACTCATTGATCATATGCATGCTACATTCTTCACCTTAGCTAATTTTAATATAGAGATTCAAATAACTTATAATGGTGATGACAAACGGACAATAGGAGTTTACATACGTCAGACTTAAGAATTTGAAAGAGTAAATCAAACAAAGAAAGAAAGAAAATGAAAAAATCCTATGCCACATAGGATACTTTATTACCCTCAATATTTAAGGTTTGACTTAACTATACTTAATATACTAAATTACCAATTCTATACCATCGTGTATTTTAAGGGTATAATTAATACTGCCAAACAAAACCAGTTAGAGCTTTAAATTTCCAGCCTTCAAAAAATTCCATATGCGATCGTAACAGATACCATGCGATCACATTTCATCAAAACTTATCACTGTGCGATCGCAACCCTCAGTAACATGATCGCATCGAACAATCTCACATCCCCTCAAAAACCTTCTATGCGATCGCATGACACCCTGTGCGATCACATAGAACAAAATACTCTGTAATTTTCTACTGCATTTTTACAACTCCAAACTTCCCAATAGCCATCCGAAATCACCCCGAGGCCACCGGGACCTCAACCAAAAACAAACATGTCTTAAAACATCATCTAAACTTGTTCCAATCATCACAATACCACGATTAACACTTATAAAGCCATCAAATTACATCAAATCCTAAGTTCTTCAAATTCTTCCGAAACATGCATTCGATAAAAAATCCAACCAAATGACATCCGAATGACCTGAAATTTTGCACACATATCCAAATTACCTAGCGAAGCTACAACAATTTTTTGAATTTCATTCCGACTCTTGGATCAAAATCTCACTCATCAGCTAGAATTCGTCAAAATACTAACTTCGCCAATTCAAGCCTAATTCTACACTGGACCTCCAAAATCAATTCTGAGCATACTCCTAAGTCACAAATCATCCCCCAAAGCTAAAACAATTACCGAAAATCACATTTGAGCCCTCTAACTCATAAGTCAACGTACGGGTGACTTTTCCAACTTAAGCCTAGTTAAAAGAGGCTAAGTGTCTCCTTTTTACCAAAATCAATCCAAATCAACTATAACAAATCAAATACTAATAACGAAACATGAAGAAGCTTAAAATGGGAGAAACGGACCGATAACTCATGAGACGACCAGTTGGATCGTCACATTTATCAGTTGGGGTGTTCAGCTGTAGTTGAAGATAACCTGAAGGGACCACTTATGTATTTCGCCTAATTTCTATTACATATGTGTTATTCACTTGATTTGAATTTATTAATTTGTACTAAAGCGCCAAATAATAGTATTTGTATTTTTATTTAAGTAACAAGTGAAAAAAAGCAAATAGTATATAATAAAAAGTAAAACAACGACAAAGTCAAATCAAAACCTAACTTCAACCTCAAATCCTCTCCCTCTCAACAGCCACCCCCTCCTCCCGCTTTCTCATTTTCTTCTTTGTCCATTGTTAAGTCGATGTCGTCTTTCTTCCTAATTATATTCATATCTTTATATTTTAAGGTTTCTAAATCTTGACTTAGATTTGGGTTAACTTTTACTGGTTATGCAACAATTTAATAAATATAGTGTCTTATATTTTATATAAATATTGCGTGGGAACTTGAAAATTACAAGGATGTAATATTAGGATGAAGATCCTTTAAGACGTTCTCAAAAAAGTTTATAGGTTTGTGTACTTGTACTGTTGCTTTGAGTATTTACATTTTGTTATTTGTTAAAAATTCGTGTAGAAGAAATATCAAGATATTATTTTTTATTCTTGAAATTTTATTAATGTTTTTACAAATTAAACTTGCATCTTTGTATTATAGTTTTCCGTGGATTTGCTCATCATTTTTGTGCTAATCGTTGTTTCTTTGAAATTTACAGGATGCATCTAAATTTTTGAATATAAGATTTGAAGCTATTTCTTCCTTGAATGCAATTGGGTAGCAACGTCTTGAATCCCCAAATCAAATACTTAGGTATTTTTTTATACGGAACCCTTATATAATTTTATATATAAAGAAAAAATATCAAACCCAATGTACATAGTTTATATTATTTTAGTTTGACAAGTATTTAAATTTGAGTTATCTTATTGTTTAGTCTCGCAATAGCTAGTTTTTATTCTATAAACTTTATTGTTTCTCTTGTAGAAGAATTGTATGTATATTGAGGATGCATGAGCTTTAGATATATATAGTATATTTTATAATTAACTTTTGGAATTCTTGATATGGTTTGTATGAAGTAATTGATATTTAGAGATTATTATATTTTTAATTTTCATAAAATAAGATATTCATGGATATGGAATACTTGAAAATTTGAAAATATTTAGGTAAAAGAAAAGGCTATAGCAAGGCATTTGTGACAGAATCATTTATTGTCACTAATAAATCAATTTTTCATCACTAATTTAAAATGTAAATAGAAATTTGGTCAGAAATTAAAATATAACTCAAAAAGATTTAATCATGAATAATGGTGACCATTTATAACTACAAAATAATGAATTTGAAGCTTAACATAAAAACTACACTACGTGACTAATATGTTAACACGGATAGTTGTTAAAGTTTTTGTGGCAACTTAAATTACACCATTTGCCACAATATATCCCTTGTGGCTAAACTACAAAGGATAGCTACAAAGTTAGTTTGTTGTAGCAGCAAAATTTTTATCAATATAGACACCTCATAAAAATTCTTGTAGCAAATATGTATTAATCCTAAGCCATGAAATATTTGTGCTATATTTTGTTACGCATGCTCAGTGGCGAAGCCACATATTAATAATGGTGGTCAACTAACCAACCTTCGTCGAAAAATTACACTGTTTACATAGGTGAAATATTACGTTTTAGAAGTATATAACACATGTTGAACACCTTTTATCAGAATTATTTTCCACTTCTTTTAAATTTGAACACCCTTGGAGAAATTCCTAGCTTCACCACTGTGCATGCTACGAGAAAATTTATTGTAGCTAAAGTGTTTATCCACAAAAATTTTCAATTTAGCTATGATATACTTCGTAGCTGGATATGCTTAATGTTATAGTGACGGGTGGCACGTTTGAGGTGGAAGTATTGTTAAACTCAGCAAGCGACTCCTTGAAAGGACCTAAACAATTGCTGGTAATGGATTTACCAAGAGAAGAAATATCAAAACCATTGTGATGGATATGCAAACTGCATGAGGCTTGTCTAAATATTTAACACCATATAGTTGTATCTTTTTAGGATTAGAGAAGTATGTGGGACACAAGTTATATATTTATGCTATGAAGACTTATCAGAAAAAAACCTGAAAAAATCCGAAAAACTCGAGATTGAAAAACCTGATTTCGTTGGTTTGGTTTGGTTTGGTAATTGAAAAATCCGAACTAACCGGGTCTATGTACACCCCTAAGGATTAGGATATATGCATGTATTTATAGACGATATAAAAAGAGGCAACGTCTTTATATCTTAATTTAAATTAAATATTAATTTTAGCACTATGACATAATGGCCTTACTTTTGATTTTGTCTATCTGCAGTGGCATTTGCTACAACATCATATAATGACATATTACTAAGGTCCCGCAATGAGGACAATCTACTTGCAGGAATTGAATTGTCCACTGCGTTGTAATATTATGGCCACTTCCCCAAATATGTTAAAGACATAGGTATACGTCTATTTTTGGGATACGTTAGCATCATTGACAAACATATGGACTAAATTAGAGACTAAATTTCTTGATCTATTGTAGAGCAAGCACGATACGGACACTTTATCATTCACTCACCAATTCATTAACAAAGCCGTATATTAGCCAAGTAAAATGACAATCAAGATTACCATCAACGAACATTCAACATTAAGAAATCAGACTAATTCAGCAACTGTACTCATTTAAAGCTCTTATTCTTTTCTCCATTCACGCATTGTAAAAGCTAAACTTAACTCCTTCACTCTTATATTTTAATTTTTGCACGATATATCAACCGCTATACTTCTCAGAACTTGGGAAATGATAACTAAATTTTATTTTATTTTTGGTTATTTTTACATTATATTTTGCTCATTACTTTTTAAATTTTTCTTATTTTCGTAAAGCATGAAGTCACAAATAAGTTCACCGTTATGGAGAGTAAATCATCATTTCTTGTGTAAGTTATTTTACACAAAAACGGATTAACTTATCACCATTAGATAATTTGATGATGTGAAAATATGCACAAATAAAACGTACTTTAGTGAAAAGGTATATGTGCAAACTAACATGCATCTATTGAATGTACGGATACATTTTTCACCTCTTGCATATCTCACCACAAATGCCAATAACAAATTTTGGGAGGTAATTATGGAACTCTATTTTTGCACGTGAGAAAATTTGCATGGCATAAAATCTTGTGGGGACCAAGAGAGACCTTGAGATAGCAAAAGATATTTCTATTTATTGTTAATAGTATTAGTTGCGGGAAAACAAAACATGTCAAATTAAGATTTGAGTTAACTAGATTGGGTGAAAATTATCTTAAACATTCAGAACCTTGTGATAAAAATATTAGATAATCATTATATATTAATTAAGAAGCAGGATATATAATTATTTTTTAATTTCAAAGTAGATTAAATTTTTTTTTCTGTATCTAATAACAATCCAACCATTAGATATCAGTACTTGCAATTACTGCTAAAATCTGCTCTCACACTAAGCAGTTTCACAGTAGCTCTGGACTTCTCTAATGGCAGAAGCTTCTAGAGCACCGAAATGAAGAGGAAACAAACATTGCAAAATAATTCTCTATTGCTTCTCTGAAGTTACATGGAAGTATTTATACAATTCTCTAATGGCAGAAGGTTCTAGAGCACATAAATGAAGAGGAAGCAAGCATTGTTAATTCTCTATTGCTTCTCTGAAGTTACATGGAAGTATTTATACAAGCATAACTAACACTAATTATTAACTGATGAGATGGACATGAGCTGGCATTAACCGACTAACCAACTAACTAACACATTAACTACAATAACTAACATAACTAACTAGAGTTCACAAGATTTACTTTCGTTTTGCGGTTAATATTAAAAAATACTAAACGTGTCAGATAGTTATAAAGCTTGTTTTAGCATATTATCATGTTGATTTAAACAAAATTCTTACTACCACTTTGTTTTTTATCTCAAATTCAAATAAGCTAAGTTTTATCCTTTTATTACACATCTATTTTCTCTTTTTGTTCTTTCACAGTTATTGCATTACTTGTTATTTGATGAGTATATAGTTATAATGTCGGGTTTTATTAGCTTATAATTGACTAAATATCTTACTTATCGCCATTTTAATAATCCTCGATAAATATAATTTTTCTCTCTTGCATATCTCACCGTCAAATGGCAATAGCAAATTTAGAGGTAATTTTGGGACTCTATTTATGTCACGTGAAAAAATATAGGCGGCATAAAATTTGGGGGGGGGGGGGAAGAGAGACCTTGAGGTAGCTAAGTATATTTTTATTAATCATTATTACATCACAAGTTGCAATACTTGAAAATATGGGGTACAAGGATTAAAAGATATGACGAGATTTCAACATAGGAAAACATAAGAATAATAACCTATTGATAATTAAACCTAGTGTTTGAGGAGTATTTCGTTGATAAGTTTATCTATGTTCACAGTAGATGATCCTGTTGTTTTTTCAGCAGCTTCTTCAGCCAATTTCTTCCATTCCAATGATTTTTTCTTCATCTCTTTGCCTTTTTTCCCGACCATCAACTCTCTTATAACGCTTTCAACTTCATCCCTCCTCACATTATTGTCGATCTCCATTCCGATGCCTAATTTGGTGCAACAAAACCAGCAGTTAGTTGGCTGCTCTGCAAAGAACGGCCAACAAATCACTGGCACCCCACAACTAATACTTTGAAGGATCGAATTCCATCCACTATGAGTCAAGAAACTTCCAATTGCAGAGTGACTAAGTACTTGTTCTTGTGAACACCAACTTGCTAACATCCCTCTTTTTTTAGTTCCTTCCAAGAATTCGGATGGAAGAATTGCTTGTTCCCCTGATACAATATCAGGCCTTATGATCCATAAAAATTCCATCTGGCTATTGGCAAGTCCCCAAGCGAATTCAATAAGTTGGTTCTTAGTCATAACAGCAATGCTTCCAAAATTAACATAAACAACAGAATTTGGTTCCTTGGAATCTAGCCATTCTACACACTTTTGGTCTTCTTTCCAAAGATTTAATTCTAACTCCTCCAAATTCTTGTCATCAACATGTTTCTCAAGCAAATGCAATGGTCCAATGGCATACACCGGAGGAAGAAATTTTTGAAGTGATTCAAGAACTTCCTTTTCTAATGGCTCAAATGTATTGACGACTATAGCTGAAGCTTTTTTGGATCTCTCTGTTTCTTGGATTAGAAATTTAATCATATATTCATCTGGATTTGTAGTTCTAATAAAACTTGGAAGATCCCTCAGACGTATGTCCTTCATGCCTGGTATCCAATCCAAAGTCTTCTCCAAATACCCATTTGTCAAGTCACTTTCATCTACAAGAAAAAAAATGTAACAAGACAAATACTTAAGAAAAACACATGCAATTGAAACAGACCATTTAAAAACATGTGTATACCTTTAAGTGGAGTGTATCCTCTTTCAATAAGGCTGCTGTAATGCAAGTAACCTAATAAACCACAAGCACTTGCGGTCCAAAAGGAAACTTGAGGGATGCCAAAATCTTGAGAAGCAGCTAGAGTGAAGCTCATAACACCATCAGAAACGATATACGAAACTGGTGGCACGTTGGATGAAGAAGTATTATTGAGCTTTTCAAGCAACTCTTTGAAAGGAACTAAACAATTAGTGCTAAGGGATTTACAGAGAGAAACAACATCTTGAGTTGAATCAGCATCAGATGGTGGGAGGCCGTCGGGGATGGTTTCGAAACGAAAGGATGGCAAACCTTTGAGGGAATCAGGACCTCGAGACTTGAGTAGACGCCTCTGGTTGTATTCAGTGTTGACAAATGTTATATGAAAGCCTCTGTAATGGAGGATTTTGGCTAACTTTAACATTGGATTGATGTGACCTTGGGCAGGAGCTGGTACGCAAATTGCATGAGGCATGTCAAGTTTGGAAGCCATTCTTTCGATTCTCTCAAACTGGAAACGGCAAATATGTATGGTTTTGTCAAGTGGAAAAATATGTGGATACATACACTCTTATAGATAAGATAGAGTGATAAATGCAGCATGCAAGAATTCAAAAGCCAATAAACTCAAAATAGAAAGATGGAACTTTAGAGTTCAAATTTTAATTGAAATCAGCTGCCAACGCATAGATCAGATGCGAAGGCGTCAAGGAACTTTAGAGTTCAAATTGGAGTTATATTAATCTAGTTTATGAAAATAAATTTAAATATTAAGAAATTAAGCAAACATTATGTACCCATAATTCCGTCCAAATTAGTTTGGTCGTCTTTTTATTTTTTCATTTTTTTCTTAAAAGATTGATATACCATTTCTATTGCAAGATATTTACTATTTTCTTTTTTTACTATTTTCTTCGTCTCATTTAAACTGTTATTTTACCTCTTTTCACGTTCATTAAGAAAACCAATATAGTTTACTGAGTTAACCTATCAAATACTTTTTGAGAATTGTGTAGTATTAAAAAAAATATTACTACGTTATTAATAAGGGTATAGTTGGTAAACAATTCCAAACTTAAGATTGAATTCTTAAGATAACAATTATTTTGGGACAAAATTGTTGAACTAAAGTGACAGTTAAAATAACAGAGAGAGTATAACTTTTTAATTACACTTCTTCCAATATTGACGTTATTTGTTATATGCTCACAATGTAGACAACGTTCCGTACATTTTGGTACAACAAGGGTGGTCGGATAAATTGAAATTTTATATATTAGTCAAACTAATTTATAAA